>JAQIXH010000453.1:0-13173 GCA_034700145.1 Panagrolaimus detritophagus
TCATTAACCGAAATTTTTTTCGTCAAAGCGTGACTGAGTCAATGTTTGACCGACGAACTTGTGTCAAAGTCAGTCAAAACTGACCGAACGCACACCCCTGGGGTCAAAATGAGCCCGTGTGACACAAAATAAATGAAATAACATGCTTTCTTTTTTTTGCAAAACACTTTCATCCCAGACAAGAAAAAATAGCCCTATGATTTTATTTGGTCTTTAATTTGCTTACTTTCACATTTGTTTGCTGACATTTTTCACATCAAAAATGTTCACATAAAAAACAGCATTTGCGATAGAGAAAGAAATACAAATCAGACACGATTTTTTAACACATTTGAAATGCAATACAACGATTGTTTCTTTTTTTTGTTTTTCACAATAAAATAATTTTAGTCGTCAAAAAAATGTTTGAAGCATTTAGTTTTTTTTTAAAAGCGTTTTTTTTAAAAAAAATTTCTTTTTTAAATATTTTAATGCATTTTTTTAAAAGCTTAATATCCCTTGTGTAAAATACTTTTCCGAAAATTTTTTTAAATTATAACATATTGTTTTTTTTTTGAAAATAAATTTCTTGTTCATGTATCAAACAATGGACGTTAATTATCTTGAAAAAAGTTTCTGTGTGCATTTCATTTAATAAATTTTTGTTCAATTATATATAGTTTACAAAACATGACAAAAGAAAAATCTGGCAGAGGAGGATTTGAAGCCCTCATTGAAACATACGTTCTTCCACAAAAAAATTTAATGATAAAAGTAGTAATCAATATCGATTTGTCAAAGAAGAAATGGAACGCAGAAATAAAGACCAAAGAAGATGGAGAATGGAAGAAGAGAAATGGCAAGACGTTCGCCGGCACTTCAAGCGGGAAGCACATTCAGTATATTCCACAAAACAAATGGCCAAACTTAAAAATTATGAAGCATTCTTGGAGCTATTGCTGATCGCAATTTTTACTTCTGTTAACTCTTTAAGAAAAGAAAATTCTGATGAAGCTTTTTGATCTTGATATTCGTGGAGAAAGTATTTCACAAAATGTTGCTTTGGTTTTTTGTAAGATTCGTCGACAAACAAAATACGTAACATTTGGACAGCCCCTATTTGTTTGGCACTGCAAAGTTTATACATTATGCTAATCAAAAAGAAAGATTCAGTCTAAATTATTATTATTGAAAAAATAAAAGGAGGCAAAGGATTTGACAAAAATTAAAGAAAAAATTTTCGTAAATTGTGTAACCATCAATTAATGATCAGCCATCATTTCATTGGTTCATGCCCAATATTGTACTTCCAGAGATTTTAAAAATACTTTTAAAAAGAATGATTCAATATTCCAGTAATCGGTAATGCATAATTCTGTTGCAACAATTTCCACTGAAATAAATAAATAAAATATTAAAAAAATATGTATGAAACTACTGGAATTTCTTTTTTGAAATAAAAGTGACCAAATAGAAGAAAAAAAATTTTCCCTAAAATTGCTTCCCTCACAAGAAGTCACCCTCCAATTTGGTCCGCTGCAAATTTTTTGTCATATTTGTCAAAAAAAACATAGGACCAAAAAAATCATTAATGGAACCTGCAAAACTTTGCTGACTAAGAGTATTCTCATACTCTTGCAGGTGATTAACCTACATACACTTGTGTGTTTTTTCCTTTTTTTAGGGAAATGTAGCTCCTTGTTGCAGTGAATTATTAGTCAGAGAAAAACAGACATATTTGTTTTTGCTGCATTTGTTTTCATAAAAATAAAAAAAAGGGTGGAGTTTTTAAAAAAACCTTTTTGCAGATGTTTTGATTATTTGTTAGGCATTGAGAATAGTCCAATGTTGTCCTAAAATATTTCATTTTGCAGCAATTCTGCTTTCTCTTTTTCGTTTTGAATATTTACAGTAATTTTTTTACCTTTACTAAATTAAACCTTCGTAAGATATGTGAATAATCTGAAAGGTGCAAGTTCGTAAAAACGTTAGCTCTTTCAGAAAAGAAATGGCTACAAATGATCACAAAGATATCCGACAAATGTTATATGCCAATCAAAATTTCTTTACTATAAATTATAGTGACGCAAATAAGATTAGGATGTTTATTAACTGCCAAAAGTATGGAAACCAAAAATCCATCAAACAGGCAAGTGTTAGTTATTTCCTTGCCACCCCAAGCTGGTAATATAAATTTGTCTTTTCTACGAATGTAGCATTTGAATTTTCATTGCTGGTATGGTAATGTAGCATTAAAACAATACTGGAAAAGCCACTGTTTGCAAGTCCCAATGCCTTGAACCATTACATCAACTGATAAAGCAGTGATTGCTGTATCACTTAACTGATCAATAAATCATGTTCTACAACAGCAAAGAAATTTTTTCTTATTTGGTAGAATATTCAACCGACCGACTCGTTTTTTGCAATCGGTCGGTTAACCGACGCAAGTGTGAGAGCGACCAAATGAATAAAATATTCAAAAAGAAAAATATAAATGACTATAAAGCAACATAAAAAAATTTTTTAGACTGATTATTTTTTCATGTTTTTTTTTAAATAGAAAAAATAAAAACAGACAAACATTTATTTTAAACTCCACCTTTTTATTCATTTTTTCACCAATGTGTGTTTTCAACAACCGACGGAACCTTTGTAAATGAAGGCGCCCTTTTTTTTATTAATATTTTTTCGATTGCATTTTTTTGCACAGTGTGTGACATTTCTTAAAAGAAACAGAGCAGCAAAAAAAAGAAGAATCAATAATGCAATCTCCTAGAGTTTGGCAATTTTGACACTTTTGCCTTTTTCTCTTCGCGAATTATAGCTGCAAAAAAGAAATGCTAATGCGATTGATTTCCATTGATTTTTTAGCAAAAAATCTCGTTTGATCATAGTTGCGCATATAAATGCAGGTGGTTCATAACAAAATTAGCTGCTTTACGAAGTTCATGGAGGGGGTTACTACTTTGTTTTCTTTTGCAGCTTTTACTGGTCCATTGGATCTTTTTGAATCACATCACCGTAGAATACATTCTGTTATTTTTCCATCTTTTTTCTCAGCTTCATCAGCAAATTTTTCAAGTATTTTTTCAACTGCAAGTGCTTTTTTAAGAGTTTTTATTTTTGATTCTTCCAAATCTCGTCGTTTCAAGACTCTTTCATTAAATGCAGAAAATGAACAATCCTTTAACCAGTTGATCAAACAATAAATGATAATAATAACTTATAAATTTATGACAAAACACAAAAAATTTGCATATATACATGACTATGAAAAACTGGGGTCAAAACAATACTATTTACAATAAAAAAATATGCAATAAAGAAGAAAAGCAAAAAAATTTATGTACATGACTATGATAGAAAACAATGACTGGAAAAATGGTAAAATTATTTACAGCAAAAGATTACTGATATAAGATAAACTATAATAAAACAAAAGTATTTACAACTCTTCTTCTGAACTGGCTGAATCTTCAAGTGTTAAAGGCCACTCCCATGGACTTTGTGGTTATTGCCGTGGTGATGAAGGTAAATCATTGACATTTAAAGATGAAACTTCGGAAAGATATATCGGTGAAAGAAATAGTGCTGGAGAAGGTGAAAGAAACGATGCTGGAGAACTTGTTTTTTTTGAATGATATGAAATAATGAATAAAATATTCAAAAAGAAGAATACAAATGACTATAAAGCAAAATAAAAAATTTTCCAAACTGCTTATTTATTTTTGTTATTTTAAAATGGAAATAAAGACGGACAAACATTTATTTCTAACTCCACCTTTTTATTCATTTTTTCACTAATGTGTGTTTTCAACAACTGACGGGTTCCTTTGTAAGTGAAGGCGTCCTTTTTTAATAATATTCTTTTCAATTGCGATTTTTTTGCACAGTGGATGGCATTTCTTAAAAGAAACAAAGCAGCAAAAAATAAAAGAATCAATAATGCAGTCTCCTAGAGATGTGTCAATTCTGATACATTCTGATACTTTTGCTTTTTCTCTTTGCGAATTACAGCTGTAAAAAAGAAAGTGCGACCGACTTCCATTGATTTTTCAATAGAACAAAAGCAAAATATTCTGTTTGCAGTTTAAAAAAAACGATGCTATGTTTTCTAAAGATCTTGTTTTTGTTCTTTTGAATATTTTATATTGTTTTTATTAAATTAATCGCATATTTGAAAAGCTCTTACAGAAATAACTAAGTTTACAAAAAAGGAAAATATATCCGTAAACACAAATCTTGCAATGACATTACCGTATATCATTTTTAAATAATAAAATGATTTTTTGTTTTTCATTTATGATTCAAATTTAAGAATATCGGCAACAAAAAAGGATTTTTTACTTAAAAGTTTTGGGGTAAACACAAATTAATAAATCATTGTTATAAATGAATATTTTGTTGTTTTTCTTTTAAAATTTTTTTCCAACTCTTGACACTAAAATGTTTGAAAAAAAAATAACAGATGCAAAATTCTATAAAGAAGACAGCATAAATGGAGAAAAAGCCCGGCAGCTGCAACCATGAAAATTCCGATGATTGCATTAGATTTTATTTTGTTTCCAACATTTGTTCCAAATTTATTGTGCAAATTTATCAAAAAATTTGATGGGCAATATGTTTTAGTCATACTAGGTAAAATGAGATTTTTTGAAAATGTACCGAGGGATATTCCACCCCGTACAGTCAACCAATTTTAGGCCCTGATACAATTAACAAATTTTGTGTAATTATTTATAAAATTGATTTAACAGTTTGTAAACGTTATTATTATTTCGGTTTGAGATATTATAGTTAAATTTTGGATACTGTAATTCAATATTTAATCCTTTTCAAACAAAAAGTTTGGAATTAAAATTTTATTTGTGAAAACGTTTCAAAAAAAAGCGCCAACAGAATCAGTTGATAAACGAAATGGCAGGTGCCACTTTTTTTAATTATGGCACTTGAAAGAAACAATTGAATTTAAAAAAAAAAAAAAAAATTGAATTGACTGATATAACAAAAAGAAAGAAAAGTGCTAGAAAGAGTCCGGCACCTTTTTTAAGAGAAGAAAAAAAAGGAAGTCTCACTTTTTGTTGTCTTTTTTAGTCTTAAAGAAAAATAAAAGTATTATTGCAGAATGAGAAAGAAAAACAAAAGTGGAAGGAAAAAAAATTTTAAATTAAAATTCGGTTATTATTTCTTTAACTGTTTTTTATCCAAAATATTTAGTTGTCATCCAATTATTTTTTAAATTTAAAGAAAAATGCCAAAATCAAAAATAACTCAAAATATTTCGAAACCAGAAACTGATGCTGTCATTACCAAAAAAGAATTAATAAAAAATGTAAGTTTCTTTTTTTTAAATAATTTTATCCTGTTTTTATGTTATTTATTTTTTTAGTTCAGTGATTACATTTCTCAATTAAAAAATATGGATTTAACAAAAGTTGAAGACTTTGAAGAAATTGAAACACTTCGAAAGAAAATTTGTCGTGGAAATAAAAATTTTGATCAATATGAAATTACTGCAGTAAATTATTCTTCTGCAATTGGGGTTGGTGCAAAAACAGCTGTTAATCAAAAAATAATGACAAGAAATGCGACTGCAAAAATTTCAAAAGAAACTGGATACACAAAAAATGAATTACTGTATTCTGGGTTACCAAATGAAAATCGAGAAAAAACAGCTGCAAAAAATATTTTAAAGTGAGTTCTTTTTGTTTTACTATTTACTATTACTCTTTTTTCAGGAAACGATCAGAAGATATTTTTGAAATGTTCGAAGATTTTCAAACACAATTAAATGTTAAACGTGTTTTATTAAAGAAATATTGTGAAGAAACAGGAGGTTAATTTAAAAAATTTTATAACATTGATTATTTCTTTATTATTTTAGTTTTTCAAGAAAATCGCTCTCGACGGCATCATCCATATAAAGTAAAACTCAACGCTATCCAAACTCCGAAAAACAGTATTACTATTGATCCATTTAATTATGATATGCAAATGAATGTTTATTTGGATTCAAAGATCGAAGAATTGGATAGAAAAATATTTTCAAAGAAATCAATTCCTTTTGATCTCGATGATAGTTTTTATTAGTGGATTTTACTTTTTTTATGATATTTCACCAATTATTTTATACTTTTATATTTTGTTAGTTGTATTTTTTATGTTTTTATGTACATATTTAAGTTGAAATAAAATGATGAAAATGATAATTGTTAAGACTGCATTAGAATTTAAGCTTTAAGCTGGATTTGTCTACAAAAATTATCATTTTTACAAGAAAAATGCAGGGTTTAGAGAAGGAGTCTAGTAAAGTATACGTTAGAGAGCGCGAGCAGCTGTTTTTTGCAGTGCAAACGCATAAAGGAAAACGCTAGACAAAAAACAAGATTGAAGTTGCTGCTCTCGCTCTAACAGGTACTCTACTTTGCTCCCTGCTTTGTAAACATGGAAACATGGTTTTTTAAAAATCACAAACTGTCTCACAACACTAAAAAAACTAATAAAAAACTTTCTATCATTCGTGAATAAAATTGATGGCAAAATCAAATTAAAAAGTTGTAAAAAGTAAAAAACACTTATTTTTTTCATTCTATAAAAAGAAAAAATGCAAAATATTTTTTATTCTATAAAAATGATCTCACACCACCATGTTTTAAAAAAAGTAAAGATTTTTTAAAGAATACTTTCAACTAGAAACTTCTTTTATACTTTTTTGCTGGCTTAGCTGTTGATTGATTGTCCATAAGGAAAATTAAAATTCTTATATCAAAACATTTTTGTCTCAAATTCAATATGTAGTTAAATAAAGAAAATTTGATTTTGGTGTTATTCCACTTATTTTTATTGTGATATAGATTTTTGGTATACTGTAGGATGAAATATTATAATATTTAGAAAGTTGCTGTAAGACCATTTCAATATTGATATGAAAAAACAGATTTATGTAATTACTATGTATTTAAATCAGAAATCTAAAATTTCGGCACATTTTTCACACAAAAGTTGATCTTTTTCATCTTTGTAAATTCTTGCATAGAAGATTGTTTTGCATCCGCGACATTTTCGTTCTTCCATATTAAAAGAATATTTATCACCAATATTTTTTGCTAATTTTTCGGCACCAAAAGATCCACCAAGTCCACATGCAATTCCACCAACTATGGCACCAATAAATGTTCCTGGGCCAGGAAAAATTGCCGTACCAATAGTTGCACCTGCTACGGCACCACCATATCCTCCACCATATCCACCTGCAATACTTGCACCAGTTTCAACAACATTTCGAATTGTACCATTTTTATGATCTTCACAAGCAGCAAATCCCAAACGAACTGTATCAATTGCAACTGCGACAGGTAAAGCAAATTTATTAGCTTTATCCAAAACTTTACCAGCAAATTTTGCACCCTTAAAAATATAAAAAGATTTTCTTCTTTGGTTGAATACACAAAAACTTACAGAAAATTGTGCAGAAGATATTGGAATATGTGGATCAGGTACACCAGAAATTTTTGGATTAATATTGATATGATGAGTTGGAGCACCTTTGTGAGGTGTATCAATTCGAAATGCCCAAGGAACTTTTCCTTTTGCATTTCGGAAAGTTTTATCATAAACATTGAGAGCACCTTTTGCTGGAAATTTCATTTTGAAATTTTGGGATTCATGCAGTAAACCTTTTGCAAAATTTTCAACACCCTTTGCACCTCGAACAAAACCTTTTTTAAATGATTTCGATCCTTTATTTTCCTGAAAAATATATTTATGCCATTATAAAAAGGGACCGTCATTATCTTTTTTTCTCAAAAAAGAGAGAAAAAAAATGGCAAGAAAAAAACCCAAGCAGTACAGAAGTTGGTGTGTCTATGGTTAGCACTTCAGTTTTTCATACATGGCCGCACGCATGGCCAGGATCGAATCCGTGCCGGTGCAAAAAAATTACTTCATGAAAAAATTGTGTAAAAAAGTTTTTATATTATAAATTACTATTTGTAGTTTATTAAAAAATTAAATATATGTAATTTAATAATAATGGTAGTTTTTTGCACCGGCTGGGATTCGATCCTGGCCATGCGTGCGACCATTCATGAAACGCTGAAGTGTTAACCATAGACACACCAAATTTTGTACTGTTTGGGTTTTTTTCTCTCTTTTTTGAGAAAAAAAGATAATGACCGTCCCTAATTATAAATGTTAATTTTGGAAAATGTTGTGTCTTCACATCTTCTGCAGCATTCAGATTCATTAATTTTTGTGATGCTTTAAATTTCATTTGTTCAGCTTCAAATGATTGTTCACTTTTTTGTTGTCTTGGAAAATTAAATGTCTCCTATAATTTAAACTTGATTGGATGTTATTATTGTTGAGGAGGTCAAATTTTACTTTAACTACTGTAGCTGAATGACCAAAAATTGATTTAACATTCTTCCAACTCTATAACTTTTCAGTGCATTAAACTCTCTGTTGCTATATTTTATTAAATTAAGTTTAAATATACCTTTTTTGATTCATTTTCAATAACAGAATTTTCATTTTCACCATCGACAAAATTTTGAATTTTAGTTGAATTTTCATAAGCTGCAATATTAAGCGAAAGAGTGCTACAACTTTTAACATTCAAAACTTCAACTTTAATGTCATTCTTCCATTGTTCTCGTTGGCTTTGAATATCACAAAGATTTTCAAGTGATTTTGAAATATTCCGTTTCTTCATTAATTTAAAATCATTTTTGGCAGCACCATTTAAATCATTATTAGATTCACCAATAACTGTTATGTTTGATAAAGCTGCAGTCCACATTTTTTTTATAATTTTTCACAAAAAAAAGTTGACAGGAAATTTGTTAAAGAAATAACGAAAATGTTTTACAGAACTTGGAACTTTTTTAAATTACTGTAATCTTCGCCCATTTTGTTAATCCCAACCTTAAACTTTTTGTGGCAATTTTGTCTGAAGAATTTTGGAATTCATTGACGTTTCATTTTTCATGCAGAAATAACGAAAACGTGCAAGGAGATGAGGCATCTTTTTTACAGAATTTGGAACTCACAAAGAGACTGTTCAGATAAGACATCATACAAAAACTGGGATTTCCTTGAAAGGCGTGAAATTGAGGTTCGACTGTAATTTCTAACGGTTTCTGCAAAACTGTGGAATTATTGTTGTTGTTTACGAAGAAACATCTGGCGCGAAAAAAATGTATCCTTATTCAACGTCTTAAATTTTCAAATAATATTTTTTTCTCACAGTTTTTGCAGAAAAAACGGGTTTTTTTTTGCAAAAACATTACCATAATTTTATAAACTTTCACGAAGATATTCTCGAAAATTTTGCTCAACATTTTACGATTTAGAATATGAATACAAATTTTTGGAAACAGATAATTTCAAAAAAAAACGAATTCAATAACTGGAAATTTATTTTGTACAAATCCAAATTAATCAAAACTGCCAAAATAAAAATTAAATCTAATACAGTCGAACTTCGATTTTACGCCCCTCGATTTCACGCTTTTTTTCACGGTCCCATGAAAGGCGTCAAATCTAGGTTCGACAAAAAAAAGCAAGTTGCTTCATTATCTCTTTTTTAAATTAAAAATTGAACTGAAAAAAACTTTTTTTTTACTATTTCTAACTTCCACCTTTAAATTAATTCTATGTTTTTGCACACCAACAATTTCTTTTGTGTTCTTGCAATTTATTTTTTTAAGAACGCAAAATAAGCTCTTTTCTTGTCAAAACAGAATTTCAAATTAATGTCAAAGATTCTCAGCATCCTTTAATAATTTTTTTCTCTCAAGAAGACTGCAGCATTCATTTATTTTTACCGAAATCTTTTCTTTCTTTCTTTGATGACATTTTATTGTTATGAGATTGCAAAACTTCTTCATATTTATGGTTTTGATTTAAATTGATATTATTGTATTGATCTTTACCATTTTCTTTAAAAGAATTGAACTTTTTTGTAGAAGAAAAACAAATATCTTTTGTTGTCATTTCTATAAACGTTTTTTCATAAATGAGTACAACAAAAAAAAACGAGCGCCTCATGTCATTTAACAACTATTAAAATAGGTTATCAATGATATGCAAAGTTGAATAAAGAAAAATATAGCAGTAAAAAAGAAACGATGTTGTATGATACAAACAAAAAAAATTAATGCAGATGAAGCAAGCAGATTTAAGGATTTGTAATTAATAAATCAGCAGAAAATAAGAGTATTTTGTTAGTTTTCAAAAACAAAATTTCAATTAAAGAAGCAAAAACAAAAAAACCGCGAAAATTTCGACATACTTGTTTACAATTTTTTTGTCCACTTTTTCAGTGATCCTAAAAAACAATAACCTTTTAAAGAAATGAAGGAAGAAAGGAAAAAACAGCAAAGATGCCGAAAACCAGCAACATCTGTGGTGATACAAAAAAATTGAAAGAAAATAAGTCTAGCCAAAGTTCTCTCTTTAAAACCTTAAAATTTTATGCACTAATATATTTGTGATGTCTGAAAGATCAATGAGGTGACCATCTTTTTTTTGTCAAAATTATAAGGGTTAATGAAGAAAGAAACAATAAAAAATGTAACTCATTAAAAAAAAGAACAATGAATAAAAGAAAATATTTTTTCAACAAATCGGCTGATTTTTTTCTGCCTATAAAAACGATAGACATTTTATATAATTTAATTGTCATTTTAACATTCCAGTGTCTGCCTGTCTCATTTATATTCAATTTTGTTTTACTTCAAATTAACCTATTATATTTTTCAAATACGCCATTGTTCATGTACAACAGCAAATTTAATTATTCGACAACAAAAACTATTAAAAATGTCAAATATTAAAGAAAAACAAAATTCAAAAACTATTTTTAAGGGATTCAATGTAAAACATATTACTAGTAAAAATTTTCCATATGAATTAGAAGAATGGCAAGAATTGATACAAAATGCATATCGACTTGCAAAGTGATGCCGTTAAAAAACCTTTACATCCGAGAACAATTCAGTCAAAAAAATATGATATCAGCTGAAACCTGGAATTTCATTTTAAAATTGCAAAAGATTATTCTTGGTGCATACAACCTTGAAGTTAATTATCTGTGTATTTATTAAAAGTTCAAATGCCGCTTTTCAAAATTTTTTTTTATGAAAATTCATTTGTAAATCAGTGAAAGTTTTAATAAAATTTTAGCTTTTTTGTTCTTCTTTTTTGATTTAAGTTGATGACCATGCATGGAAGGCTGAAGTGCTAACCACAGACACACCAAATCGTGAAATCATCGCCTACTTGGGTTTTTTTGGATTTCTTGCCATTATTTTCTCTTTTTTGAGACAGTGACGGTTCCCACCCAAAATAATTCTTTTTTTTTGGTGGTTCAAAGTTTGACCCAAAATTACATTTTTGATAACCAAAATTTTGAAAGAGAGAGAGGCCTTATCATTTTGTTAAGTCATGAACAAACAAAAAATCGTACTAAATTTACCATATTTAACTCATAGACGTAAATCTAAAAACTTTTATCTTTTGAAAAAAGTATACATTGGATTTAAAAAAATTGAACATATATATTTAAAAAAAAGACAAACATCCGTTTTAAAATGTAATTTGCCGCCAAAAGCTGTTGATTTTAGTTCGTATAAAATGTGGGCACTATCAAAGCTTTATTTTTACTTTTCCATTCATTCTGGATTATTTGATTCCTTAAAATTATATTTTGCTGAAAAACATTTGTTTAAAAAAAAGTTATGAAACTTTTAAGTGTTGTTTGTCTCTTTTTGGTTGTTGAATTTTCTCAACAAATTCCTTTCGAAAAAAATGATCGAAAAATTTTACTGCTGCCGACAAATGATCGAAAAGGTGATGAAATCTTTGAAAAAGTTAAAATTGTTGATCCAAGTAATTTTTATTTATTCCAAATTCTAATGTTAAGCAGTTTTTTTAAATATAGGTATAAAAGATGCGATTGATCAAATGGCACTTAATCGCGAACGTAAACATTTTGATTTTGGACCTGGAAGCACTTTCATTTCATCACCGATTAAACAAAAAGGTCCACGTATAAATCAAAAGATTTCATTAGATGCTAAAAATTTGAATGATAAAAGCATTTTGTTGACTGACAATGAATTAATTGATCTTATTGTTGGTGAAGCAACTGCAGATGTTATTGATCCAAAAAAAATTAATTCTGATTCAGGTAAACTTTAAATAAAAGATTTTTATAAACTGGCATATAATTATTATAGGTGATCTTTCACAAAGACAAAAACGTGGATGGTTTAAAAAGGCCTGGAAAAGCGCTGTTGCTGTTTCAACTGTCGGTTGAGAAATTCCAAAACATATTCTACTGATTATATTCTTTTTTTGATATTGCTTTTATGCGAAACGTTTTGTTTTAACTATTTTTTTATTAATGTAAAAATGTGATCAATCTTTTTTTTCTATTAAGCAATAATAAAAATTAAAAAATCTATTAAAATTGATATACAAATATTAACTCAAAACAGTTACTTAAAAAAAAGTTTAAGTAAAAGGGGGATAAAAACAAAATACAAGATTAAATTCCAAAAATTTTGGTAAAATTGCGTTACTGAAAGATATCATTTCTTTTAAATATTGAAAAAAATTTTCGTTATCCATTTTAGTACACTATGACACATTATTGTTTCGGTGTCCTCTAAAAGTTTAAAATAATTCATTTTTTAAAATGTACTTTTTTGAGAAAGTAAGAAGAAAGATTGGCTTGGATAGTTTCACAGAGTTTAGTTAAAATCAATAAATTGGTTTATTTAGGGGGGTGCATAATACAGAAGCTAAATGAAGACTTTGAAAAAGTGGTTGTAAAAATGTCAGCGTTATTTTTAACATACTTTTCGAAAAAAAAATTAAATTAATCATTTTCATTTATGACACTTTTACAATCACTTTTTTCGTCTCCAAAAAATTCAAGTAAAAAACTTATAACTGAAAACACTTCTTCTTTTTTGTCAAAATTTTTTTCCCAAAAAAGTGTCCAAAAAATTTTGCACAATTTTTAACCAGTATTTATTGTTAAAATTTTATTATGCCATTGTTGGAAACCATTAAACTTACAATAATCTGTTTTACCCTTTCACTTTCCTGCAGCTTTCAATTTGGTTTTTCTACCACATATATGAATACTCCAGTTGATGAATTTAAAAGTTATTTAAATAT
>JAQIXH010000454.1:0-13171 GCA_034700145.1 Panagrolaimus detritophagus
CCATTTTTGTAAAAAAATCGTTATATATTAAAATTTATCTCAAAAACTGAGATTGATTTTAAAAATTAATGTAAAATTGAAGCTGAAAAAAAAGGGCAGAGATTAATTTTAATTTCTCCCTTATTTCTCATAGTGAAAAAAAATTTGAGATTTATTTTATTCCCGTTAGCAAATCTCAGTCTGAGAGTTGGGGTTGAGATTTATTTTAACGCCAGCTTGATTTCACGACGTGAAAAAATTTCTGAGATTTATTTCACTGTCAATGCCAAATCTCATGGTGAAAAGGACCTGAGATTAATTTTAAAAAACCCGTTTTTTTGAAGGGGGTGAAAAAACATTTTTCAAATCCGCGTCTTATATATTTAAAAAAACATACTAATATGTTATGTAATAAAAATTAACATTGATTGCATATTTAGTTTCGAATGAGATCTAAAGTCGTTGGAAATATCCAAAGTCACACTATTAACTTTTAAAGTTGAGATAACGGTAGCCAAAAGGTTATTATTATTAGTGACGTTGTAAATATGAGAGGTAAAAATAAATTTACAACACTGTTTATTTTTAATTGGAACATATGTGACATTGTATGAAATGCATTTACGAATAATTTATGTTGTAACATCTTCATTCCCTAAAAGCATTTCTTAAAGTAAGAGAACGGATATGTTTCACTTACAAACATCCGTTGTGTTCCATGGTAAAGTATCCAACAAATTAGCTTCTTCAATAATTTCTCCTGATTCAAAACTGACACTGCTCTGATCAATGATAAAATATGATAGAATATTATACAAATCTTTTTTTACTTAAATCCAAAAATTAATATCCATTGTATCATTTGAGATCAAAATTGGATCGTTAACATCTGCAATAAATCCTTGGCTAAAATAATAATCCGAATTTACAAAATATTCATTTTCAAAGTAATATTCGCTAGAATTTTTGGAAAACGATGTTGAGAGTTCTCCAAATGTTAAAGCATTTGTACCATCGCTTTGCGAATTTACAGAAAATTGAAAATTTCCTGAGAGAACCATTTTTCCATGGTTAAAAACTGATAAGCTGAGATGTAAGCTATTGCAGAAATGGAGGTTCAGCTAGGATTGGCACAAATAATAACATTAACAAACATATTTTAATCATGTTAACGCTATCACAAAGTTTTGAAAAAAAAGAAAAACAAGTGATATCAATTTTATAGCTTTTGTCAAGTGTCTTATCCTGATAACATAAAAACACATAAATGAAAGCATAATAATTTTCTCCACTTCACGTGTAAGAGTTATTACACTGAAGTTTGTCTTATTTTTCTTCAAACGTTTAGAGTGCAGCATTTAATGAGGTAAATTTTTTGCTTTGCAATTTTTGACTATGCATTGAACACTTTTTGTTATGTTTGTTTTTCTCAAAAATAAACTCTTCATTTCTATCAAAAAATTTTTATAACGAGAATACAATAAATTTTAATAAAATTGCTTTTCAAATTTTGTTGTAAATAATTTTTAAGAATGATTTGATGTTTGTATCAGACTTGAAACATCGACTGAGATTTTGAAAATTTAGTTTTAGTACAGAAGACTTTTTAAGCTTTCACCAATAAGGAAACGTTTTTCGATTTTGCTGTAATTAAGTAAGGGGTTGGCCAATAATGCCTTTTAATTTATATAATTATTCACATGATAACACTTTATTCATTTTTAATTCATTCATATATTTATGAAAAAATGGAGCTGAGCACTTTTCAAATAATATTTTTAATTGCCGAAGCAATTATATATTTTTTTCATTTATCACTTTTAATAGTAATGATTTTTGAGAGACAAATAACTTTTAAAGGATCTTTTTTTAATATATTTAGATCCGTTCTTATTGTTGATGTTCTTTATTATATTGGGGTAAGTTTTTTTTCGAAATCAGACTTTTGTTTGACAGTCGAAATTTTGATGTTGAGTTTTATTCATAATTTTAAGACTTAATTCATTTTGTTGAAAAATATGTTTTTTAGCTTACATTTGTTCAAAAGATTTCTTTAATACCTTTTATTATGGAATATTTAACTAGCTATCCATGGTCGCTCTCTAGCATATATTCATTTTTAAGCTTTTTAACTATTATACAATTTGTTGGACATTTATTTTTGGGTTTAAATCGTTTCACAATTATTTGGTTTCCATTACATCATGAAAATATTTGGAGAAGACAATGGTATACGGTATTAATTGTTGGAATGGCATTTTTAAGTGTAATATGGCGAATACCAGCATCCGCAGTTTTAACTATTTTATCGAATGGTAATGGTGGAATTGTTTACACAAATGTGAGTGTAACAGAAATTATGAATGTTACACTTACAACTATTTATTTTTCAACAACTTGTTTTGCTGCACTTTTTAATGTTCTTTCATTTTTTAAATTTTTTATGAGAAAGAAAAGTAATGCATTATTAAATGTAAATGAAAAACGTTTATTTTGTAAGTTCTTTTTACCCAACTGGATGGTCAAGATATGGCTCGGTATTTTGACCATAAATGCGCATAATAGTTGGAAATATTTGGCCGAAATACCAGCTGCAAATCCCTCTGCACATCGAATTTAAAGCAAATAAATCGTTCTTTTCTTTTGGTCAGATGTCTGGCAAAGTGCTTTTGTTGGCAATCGAAAACTGCCAAATTTAAAAATCTCTTGCTAAAAATTTTTATGTTTTCCTCGGATAAAAAAAAATTTTTCATTAACTTTTACAAAACTTTACGAAAACAACGAACTTATAGGGTGGTTAAAAATCCGATAAAAAATCACCAAAAAAAGATAAGTTCGTTTTTTTCGATAAGTTTTGTAAAACTTTGTGAAAAAATTTTTTTAGCCGAGAAAAACATAAAAATTTTTAGCATGAGATTTTTAAATCTGGCGGTTTTTCGAATGCCAACAAAAGCACTTTGCCAACATCGGCTCAAAAAAAAGAACCTTCGTTTCGATGTGACTGCATTTTTCTCAGGGATTATAAAAAAAGAGACATTAATTAAACAGCTTATATTGAAGCGGAGACGATATGGTGCTACACTATAATATCTTAAGCAACAAATTGACAATATATTAATCCAAAAGATCATTTGCAGAAAATAAACTCATATTTTTAGTTGTCTCTGTTGCAATCTTTATAGCACAGTTGTTGAGACTTTCCTATAATGCAAATCGACTATTTTTTCCATCGAATATTCAAACGGCAGCGTTTTATACTGCAGCTTTTCCGTATTTAAACGATTTTTTTGCTTGGTGCGGAAGTATTTCGTTAATGATTTTGAGGTTTGATTTTTTCTTTTAAAAATCTAGAAAAACAAATTTTGCATTTTTACAGTTCGACAACTCGAAAAGCATACACATCTTTTTATTTTTGTAAGGCAGAAAACATTACATCATCAACGAATTGGGTTCCATAAATAAATTTGTATTCTTTATTTATTGAAATTATTTAAAGATTTTAAAAATAGCTTTTTTGTTTTAAAAGTAAAAAAAACTAATTACTTCCTGTTTTGTGTCTTAATAGTTATTAAGTTCCGCCAATGCGTATTTTAATGAAACAAATGTCTTTTCTTGTATATTAAATAAAGGGCACATGAGTTTTGTGATAACAATAATAATTTATTTATGCTTGAAGGCACCATAAATAAATTTATTACCGTAATGAACTTTTTCATCATAGCGAAAAAGTTCATTGTAGTAATATAATAAAGTGATGAGATTTTAAAATACTTTTTTCAATAACAACACAATAAAGGGGGAAAGAAAAAAGCCAAGGAGTTTAAAAAAACAATCATAAAAGACAGAACATGGTTCAGGAATTTACGTGCAGAAATTTTTCTTTAGTATTTATTTTTTATTTATTTTATGATTTCTTAAGATAAGTATGTTTTTAAAAGAGGCTGTCAGAAAATTTAACATTTTCGCAAACGTTTGTTAACACTGTATTACTAGCCCATTAAAGGTGGAGTCGTTTCATATAAATAAAAAACGATATTATATGATATAATATCTTTTTATTTCCCAAATATTGAAAATCAGGCAAAAAGAAATATTTTTTTTGCGTTTTGAACAAGAAAAAAAGAGAATGCATTTCTCCCTTGTCTTTTTCTGATTTTCTTTTTTTTTAAATTATAAACAATTTATATAAAATGAAAGTAATTCCGCTCTTGGTCCCATATTTAAAAGGTTAATCTGATTAATGTCAACTAAACAGTCTATTTTTAACCGCTTAAAAAATGCACACGAAATAAAGGATTTTAATTTTAAAAAAAATAAAGACGCACAATGCATTTTTGATCATCTCTACTAAACATCTTTCAAGAAATATGTATAAAAACATAATTTTTAATCAATATGTGACGGCAAAAGTGAAGTGAAGGAGATAAAAAAAATTGAGTTTTTTTTCATAAATAAAAAAATTCAAATTTGGTGAAAAATTTTTCTCTTTCAAAATTCATGAGTAAATTTGTTTTTATATTATGAAAACGGTTTTGACAAAACAAATGCTTTAAAAGCAAAACCTGCGTGTTCCATTAAATTCCCCATGCACAAAAACATATACATACAAAAAATAAGGAAAAAATAAATAAAAAATAAATAAAAACGCGATTTTTCGCATTGATCGAAAGTTCATGACTTCAGATTCTATGAAAAACGTAATCCTGACACGAAAACAAGATTTTCAAGAAAAACAAAGGTTACCATTGAATTCCCCATAGTCGAAAACCTATAAACACGGGAAATTAGGCGAAATAAGCAGAATTTTGATTTTTTCGGTTTTTTAACTTCAGAATGCCAAAGCGAAAAAACGACTTCAGATGCCATAGGAAGTCGTAAAATTGCCTAAAATTCAATAAAAAATCATTATGAGATGATTAAACACAAAAATTAGACAAAAATAATTCTTTCGATTTTCTCACCTATTCCACGACCACGAGAAAATCCGGGTGGACATCTGAAAAGAGTCCCTTATTAGTAACTTTAAAAATTCACAAAATCGGATTTTTAATACAAATTGCAAGAAAAAGCCATTTCAATAATTTTTTTTCAACTATATTTATCGATTGATAAAAACAAAATATCTTAAAAAATTTTGAGTTTCGCTCGATTTAAATTCTCTTAAAATATAATAATGTAAGTTGAACTGCAATTTTTTATTCCATAAGAAGAAAAACATTTTTGTCCTTTCTTTGTGGCATATTGTTGTGTTTTAAAATGCTTCCCACAATTACATTGTTTTATCTTTTATCCATCACAAAATTTTACACCTAGTTGTCAAGAAAAATGGATATAAAATAGACTTTGATTTTTTAGTCCTGTTTTTATTGTAATGTTTTTGATAAAAAGTGAAGAAAAGAAGAAAATTGTTCACTTTATTCATTTTAAAGCTTTTCTTTTCTTTTCTTCACTTTGCTTTTTTTATGATTTATCATTTATGTGCGATTAAAATGTAATAATAGATTAAAATGATGATTTTATGTTTTTCTTGATCTTGCTTTAATAATTATATTATTGTTTAATTAATTTCGTGCCGTTCGTATTACTGTAGTTTTTTTTATACTGTATATCAGGTTTAATTACCCAAAGTTTGAGATCATTCGACCAAAACTTGCTTATGGCTGTTCAAAGTCCGAATATTGTGATTTTTTGTCCTGATCCCAACCCCCATTTCCACAATTTTTGCATAAATTTTTACATCTTTCCTTGTTTCTTGGACATAGATGAATAGGGGATGGATATATCTACCAAATTTTTTTCTATAACCTCTGGACATGAAACAGGACCGTCGAAAATAGGCCAAAAATCTGACAGGACGGGTAACGATTTTCAAAATTATCCTCTCCCCTAAGCAGGTGTGCACTACCAAAAGCTAAAAAAGTGATTTTTTCTTCTGTTAAAAATGTAGTGCCATTATTTTAAATATTTGTCCATCAGAAATTTCCCCAAAAACTTATGCGCTAGCAAAGAAAAAAGAGAATCTGTCTTTTTTGTCCGTCGCCAAGCTGGAAAAAGTAAAAGTTATGAATCACTGAATTATTATTTAAACCTTTGGCATTTGCATTTTGTTTTTCACTGCGCAAAGTTTACGACTCTCAAACAAAAAACAACAAACTTCTTCGATTTCATTTGTTGATTTTTTTGCTTGTCAAATTTGTAATATATTTTCTGCGTCGTTTAATATATTCTTCGCCTATCTTTGCGTTTTTTGCTTATTATTCTTTGCTTAATCTTTTCTCTTTTTTAGTTAACGTGTTCCAAACCTTATTGACTGCTGAATCCTATACTGTTCCTGAAGAGCGAAAAGCAATGGAAGAACATCCATTGGGTATGTTTGTTTGTTTACAAACAATAAAGAACCAATTTTTAGAAATCTTTACTGGTGTTTCAATTCATCAAGATGATGCTGCTACTCCTGGTGCTGCAGATGGTGAAACTCCTGCCGCTGCTCCTTCAAAGCGTGAAAAATTCCTTTCAACATATCGCTATCCATCTTTCTCATTGCCACATGATTCTATTATGGTTTATATTTTAAAGAATCCAAAAACTCCAGAAATATATCAAAAAATGATTAAATGTTCCAAATATTTCTTCATCAAAAACCCTGTTCTTGTTGTTTCGCGATTAAAATATAGGGGTGAACATGGATGGTATTCAGATTATAATGATTATAATGAAAAGCCTGTTATTGAATTTAAGAACATTTCAAGCAAAATTTGGATTACTGGAAAAATTCGTATTTGTTATACTTTCGCTTCAATACCAAAGGTTTATCAAAATGATGCAAAAGATATTTTCATTTATAACACAAGTATTCGTCACAAAGATTTTATTTTTCTTGCTGGAAAATGTCAAAATATTTTTTTAAAGGAATGTAATGTTATGAATGATGATAGCTCAGAAGTTTTATTGGAAACAATTGTTGCGAGCCTTCCAAAAGCCGAATCATTTGAATATACGTAAAAAAATTTTTTATATATGCTGATATAGATGAATTTTTTAGCTTAGATATTCTAAATCCTCCAGAAACTATTACATCAAAAACTGTATCAGAACTTCTTAAAATTCCACATTTCCCTAATCTTACCACTTTCATGTTAGACGAAGTACCGGACACATTTGAAATTGACACGTTTTATGAATATATTAAGGTATGATTTTTATGAATTATTGAATTAAATTTTTTTTATTTTCTTAATATTTTAGCAAAACAAAAAAACAAAAATAATACTTGGATTCAAGTCTGGCATCTCTTCGGAATACGAAAATCGTCTTCGAATGATTGTTAATGATATCCTTGAAGCTGAAACACGTGATTATAAAGTTCCTGGAATTCATTTTGAATCAATTGAACCTGTTTCTTTAAAAAAATTATTTACGCTTTTGTCATTTAATTTTGAATACAATTAATTTGAAACTTTAGTTTTTCTTTTGTTATTTGTGTTAAAGACTTTATTTGTATGAGAATATTATGCTGCTTATAAATTGTTGTATTTTTTATATTTTTTCATCCCCTCTGAAACTGTTATCGATTTGGGATGTAATTAAAATAAATATTTTTTTCGATAATTCAAGACAAAACAATGCTAAAAAGCCTGGAAAGCTTACTCGAAAAAAAGGTCAGCACAATCACATAATATTTTTCTCATTCACCAAAAAAATAGAAAAAACTTGACTCAAAATTTTCATTTCTTTATTTCCATTTATCAGGGAATTATTTTTCTTTTTGCTGCTCGGTTTTAAAAAAAATGAAGAAACCATTAAATACTGCAATAACAATATTTTTATTACTTTTGTTATTAGCAATTATCATTTTTGCTGATACCAATGTCGATATTTCAACAGATCAGGGATTAAATTTAACAAATGAAACAACAGATAACGTCGAAATAGTTGGTATTAAAAATGAAATAGGTAAAATTTTTTATCAATAAAATATTTTTCTATAATTAGTTTTAGATTTGTAATGCGACTACTACTGACAATCTTTTCAATTCCAATTTTTCACGCTAGTATTATACTGCACGTTTTTACCGGAACAATCCCTGAAATTTACTTTTGTTAAAAATTTTGATATAGAAATTGTTGTGTATCCTTTTGTAAATGTTTATAAATTTGATGATATGAAAGTTGTTTAGTTATCCCAAATGTCTCCTTTAAAATGTTAAAGGAAAAATTTTATTCTTTAAAAATTTTCAAAAGAATTTGTTTTTTTTGACAAAGAAATTCGAGTGTAAAAAAGTAATACAAAAATAAAATTTTATTCTAAAAAATACTCATTCAATAACTATAATATTATACAAAGAAAAACAATAAAAAACAACCAATCTATCAAACAATAATTACTCCAACTTAAATGAGCTCCTTTTGGAATATAAAAATTTTCAAAATGTAATGTTTTCATTTTTTGAAACTTTTTTAAAATCCAAGAAATATTTGTAGAAATATTTTGATCTCTTTCGAATTGTAACATTTTTTTCGTTTTTAATGTATTTTTTCTGATATTTGAATTTTCTTTTAAAATTTCTTGAAGGGATTTTGTTAATTCTTCGTTTGAAAATGGTTGTTCAGCATAAACAATTGAAAGTGAAGCATGCCGAAGTTTTTCAGCATTATAATATTGATCATTTCCTTCAGGGATACCTAAAAAGTCAAAATTACGAAATCATTTTTATCTTTCAAAAAATAAAATTCTTACAAATCATTGAAATTCCAATATTCATTGCTTCAACAACACTGTTCAATCCACAATGAGTTATTAAAACTTTAGCTTTCGGATGAGCTAAAAATTATTACATCATTCTTATGACATACAAACAATTCTTACAAATAATTGCTCTTTGATTAATCCATGAAGCTAAAAATACATTTTCCGGCAAAAAATCTTGCTTCTCTTTTTGTCTCCAAATAAAACCAATATTTGGAAAAGCTTTAAAAAGTTTTGTATAATTTAAATAAAGTTCTGCTGAAACTATTCCATCATTTGTAAATGTACTAAATGAAAGTAAAACAATTTGATCATATTTGTTAATAAAATTTAAAATATCCTAAAAACGAAAAAAAAACACTTTAAATATTTTTTTAAAAAGGATATCCAAAATGGGACAATTGTTTATTTTTGACATAATCGAAATTTTGATTTCAACGATTCGAAAATCGAAATTTTGGTATTTCAGTTTTGGACTTAAAAATAGTTTTGATAGTTTTGATATTTGGGACTAAAGCCGAAATTTTGATAGAAATTGAAATATCGAAATTTCGGTCTAAAAACGAAATTTCAATATCACAAATAAATTTTTAAAACTAAAAATACTAACCTTTGGAATTTGATTGTCAAATTCTGGTAAAGAATTTCCAACATCAATAAATGCATTTGTTCTGGGAAATGAAAGTTCAAGAAATTTGTGATAATTTACAATTACCATTGTTGGTTTTTGATTTGAATAAATTTCAATTTTTGAAGCATCAATATAATTAAATAATTTTGCCAATGAAAGTTGATAGAGAAATAACTTAAATACTTGATGAGAAAAAAAATTTAAAATTCTTTGAAAAAAATTCATTTTTGATTTTGATAAAATATTACTCATTACATAAGATATAGGTAATGGTCCACCACTATAATATTGAAGGGTACCTAATTCAACAAGTGGAGAAGTAATTACAATTTTTGCATTAAAATTTCTTGCCACTGCAATTGAACATCCTGGTGAAAATGGATCTATCAATGCCATCGATGACATTGTTGCATCATTCTTATGCAACTCTTTTGGATATGAATCTTGCAACACACATGGCAAAAATAATCCATCAATAATCTTTGGTAATTTTTCATATGTTTCTGTAAAATTAAATGGTTTTGAAAGAGCTTCATTTGTTGTGAAAGGTTTTGAAAACATTAATTTTTGAAAATTTTTTCGGGTTGGAAAATTATTTACGGAATCAACCATTGGCCATCGAATATCAAAAACTTGTTTTGGAGGCGGAAATGTTTCTGCAATATTAAAAACAAAACTTAAATGTGATGTTGACATTTGATGGGTAAATGTTAAAATATTTGTTTCATTTGAAAAAGAATTATTTATTAAATAAAATAATGCTAAAATAAAGAATAAAAACATTTTTTGCAATAATTTAGAAAAAGAATGCAAAGATTTAGTTATTTTTTTTCTTTATAAATGAAACAAACAAACAAACAAAAAGAACTCAATTTTGTTCCAAAAAATAAGTGAATGAAAAAAAATGCTACACACGTGCTGGCTTTTTCCGTTGCAAAAAAAGAGAAAACCGACAAAGTTAAATTCAAAGGAAAGAACGACAGACTCCTTTTTGTTTTTTTTCCCTCTTTTTTTCATTTTCAAAAAATGATAAAAATTTTAATGCAATTTTTTTGAAATTTTAAACACAGCTATCACAAATAAATGTAACACTTTTGTGCAAAGCAAGGGTGAGACTATTAAGTTTTTTTCAAAAAGTGCAGGTTTGGGATTATTCCAAAGGAAGCTGAATTTAAATAAAGAAAAAGCAATCTTCTTTTTTTTATGTTTACATTTAAAAAAAATACAATCAAAGAAAACAAAAAATTTTTAATTACTTTAATTTACAGGACAAAATTCAGCAATTTGGTAACATTTTTTCTAATGCATATTTTGTTCCATCAGATAAAATCTTTGACGCTTTTTTATTCTTACATTTTTTGGTCAAAACTTTATTCATACAAGCAGGAAATTCTTTCATTGATCTAAAAAATTTGCATATTTGTTCAAAGGTATTAATGCATTTATAAAAGATATTAAACAAAGTTATTTTTACTTACTTGCAATCTTTTGGTTGTACACAATCTTTTTCAAGATCTGCCGTCTTTAAAGTTGCCAAACATTTATATTCTTTTTTGGTAGCTGAAAAACATTATATTATAAAGTTTTTTTACAAATACATGAGAATCACAAAACATGAAATAAAATTTATTAGAATGGCTGTCACAGAGTTTTGATAAAAGGTTTCCTACATTTTCAAGATTTTTCAAAGTAAAGAATTTTTTCAAAAACTAGTAATAAATTTTTTTTGTTTGTTTTTTATTTTTAAAATTTAAAAATTTTTACCCGTATATTCTTGTTTACAAACATATTTATACGTATATTCTTCAAGAAATAATCCAAAAACTTCTGACGCATTTTTACCAAATATTTTTCCCATATCATTTAAATCTGCATCAAAAAAACATTCGGGTCCATTTCTTAGACATTTTTGTAGTTCATGAAAGAATCTAAAATTACAAATTTATAAATATTAATAAAAATGTATCAAAATCACAATTTATTTATATCATTTATGATCTCAGATATCTTGATTCACAAAATTTTTATAGTTCTTTGAAAAAATTAAAAAACTTACTCGCAAAATTTACTACCAACACCGAGGTTTAAACCGTCATCAAAATCTGTTATATTTGTTACACTTTCAAATTTATTAAAACATTCGTTTATAATCTAAAAAAATAAATTATATCTATTTTTCATTTGAGGATTTTACTTTTGAGTCTTCTTCACTACATTCAGCTTGAGTAAAACTAAATATACCAAAAACAACAGCAACAACAAATAAATATTTCATTTTAATAAAAAAATTTGTATGTAAATTATTAGAAAACAGATTGATAATATTTAAAGAAAAATAATATTTCATTTTTATACGTTTTTTAAATGGGGTGAAAAAATGTTATTGAACACTAAATTTAAAAAAAACAATCAATGATTACTATTTTCCGATAAAAAGAAAAACAAAAATAAGGAAGCAAAAAAGGTCAATATAAAAACCTAAAGGAAAAACAAAAAAAAGTTATTTCCTTGTTTATTTGTACTTAAATACTTGGAACGCGTTTTTTTATCTTTCGAAAATCAACATTTGTGTTTTGATCAATTTTTATTTATAATATATCACATCTCTTAAAATGCAAAGTTATTCTAAAAAATTCAAGCTTTCTAAATAATTTATTTTAAAAAAGTAAAAATTAGTAATTTTTAATTTTAAGCTCTGATAATTACTTTTAGCTGTTTATAAATGAAAATTTAAAATGTCGTAAATGATTTGCAAAATTGTTTAAACTGAAAATAAATTTTTTATTTTGTTTTTTAAGAATCATTCAACTGCAAATTACATCATTGCTGTAATATCATAATTTTATGATTAAGTTTTGTTTTTTAAAACATTTCTTTGCAGCATTTTATTATTCTTGTTCTATTTTTTTATTTTTCAAGTATACTTTAATAAAAACCTAGTTTTAATTAGAAAAATCTTACTTTTTTTTGCAAAAAAATCAAAAACTCTCAGCAGCCACAACATTTAACAAACTTGTATTAATTTCATTTTTTTCAATGATTTTTCTTGATTAAAAAATGATGAATTAGAAAAAAATCAAAGAGTAAACTAATTGAAAGAAAGAACAAACAAAATTAAAAAAAAGTTAAATAGGATTACTTTTTTACTTTCTTTTTTTTGCATTACAAAAAAAGGCTGTCGGTTGTCTGTCTTTTTAATGAAAGGAACTTTTTGAGAAACAAAAATAAAATGTCCAATTTAGATGAATAACTTTTGTAAGAAACATTTTTTTAAGAATTGGACATTCTTCAAAAAATAACACAAAAAACAGCTTCAAAATGAATCAAAAAATATCTCGTTCCTTTAAAACAATGAACATTCAAATAACTCTCTAAAATTTTCGTGTTTTTTTCATACAAAAAATTTATTTTTTGATAAACTACAGTAACAAATATTTTTTTTGTTTAAATTTAAAAATCAATTGGCATAATTTGTCATTCTCTTCAAAGTAAAAAATGCATATAAAATATTTTTGTCAACTTTTACCCTTTTTTTTATTACTATTTTTTACTGTCAAGTATGTCACTTCATTTTTTTGTAGAGATACTTATCGTCATCAAAAAAAATATGCTCTTAAATTATTATTTACTTGTTACAAACAAAGTGTCGACGACGACACTTACACAATCACATATTTTTGAATGTTGATGATTCAATCTTTTCCGTTTTTTTTTTGCTTTTTGACTTTTGTATATCAAAAAAAAGAACTATAAAGTTTCACACAAAATCTGGAAGTATCGGCTGCTTCTGTTTGTATGTGTGTGTGTGAAGATAA
>JAQIXH010000455.1:0-13169 GCA_034700145.1 Panagrolaimus detritophagus
AAAAAATTTTTAGCCAGATATTGATGGTATTGCAGATGATAGTGGAATTAACCAAGATACTTCCGAAGGAAGTCCTCTTCGTTCAGTACCATTCCCTGCAGGAGCTGAATATGGTGACACTGTACATCTCATCGATGAAACAGGTGGAGGTGTAAAGAATGGTATTGATGTTACCAGTATTGAAAATACTTTACAACATCTTGTCAGCCGTATTGATCGTCTTCAACGAGATCGTGTATGTGAAGCCAATATATTATAATACAATTAAAAATAAAATTTTAGGACGAATATCGTGAGGAACTTAATCGTCTAAAGAAAAAGACGAGCGAAACTCATACTACGATAAACAAGCGCGAAACTCGTTACAAAACAATTGAAGAAAGTTTGGATCAAACAGAAGATGACAAACGTGCCCTTGAAGCACATTTAGCTACAGCAAAACAATTACTTCGTTCACAAGAAGAAACAATGCGTCAACGAGAAGAAGAGAGAAGACAAATGAAATCAAAAATGGTTGCATCAGATTTACAAGCTCGTGGAAAGGAAGCACAAATTCGACATCTTAATGAACAACTTAAGAATCTACGTCGTGATTTGGATACTGCACATGAAGAGATTCGCAATATGCGTGACAAAGAAGAATCATATGATTCTAGCCGTTTCCAAATTGAAAGTAAATTACGTGATCATGAAAATGAACTTCAAAGACTTCACTTGCAAATTACAAATTATGAAACTGATAAACAAAGTACAAGTGAAAAGGTCAAAGAACTTGAAGGTCAACTTAAACTTAGTGAAACAAAAGTTAGTGATTATCGAGATGATATTGAAAAGCTTCGTCGTGATTTACTTAAAGCAGAATCAACTGAAAGTGATTTACGAAAAAGTTTGGAACAGCAATCCCGAAGTAACAGTGAATATCAAAATATTCGTGATCAACTTACTCGTGTTCAAAATGAATTAAATAATACAACTTCTCGTAAAAATCAATTAGATACTGAAATTATTAGCTTACGCTCTGAACTTAGAGATTACAAACAACGTGTTAATGAAATGACAAACCGAACAAGTGATCTTCAGAGACAATTACAAGATGCTCACTTAGATAAAAACAGAGCTGATGATAGAATTTTAGAACTAGAAAAGGTAAAAATTTAGAAAAAAAAGAAAAAAAAAGTTAAAATATTTTAGACAATAACTGCCCATAGAACTGGTGAAAGTGAACTTCGACAACAACTTGAAGCTTTGAAAAATGAAAAGAAGGCTTTCACTAAAGAAATTAGTGATCTTAAACAACGTCTGGCATTACTTGAAGGAGAAAAAGGTAGCCTTGGACGAGTTCATGATCAATGGAAGCGTGAAAAGCAAGTTTTGCTTAAAAAGATTGAAGCTCTTGAAAATGAAAAACGTCGTACTGATGCTGCAATTCGTGAAACAGCCCTTCAAAGAGAAGCCATTGAAAAATCATTAAATGCAATGGAACGTGAAAATCGTGAATTGTATAAAAATTGTGCACAATTGCAACAACAAATTGCACAATTAGAAATGGAAAATGGTAATCGAATTTTGGAACTTACAAATAAACAACGAGAAGAACAAGAAAGACAATTAGCAAGAATTAGAAATGAAAAAGCTCAAGTAAATTAATTTAACAAATATTTTTTTAAATTTTTATAATTGATTTTAAGATTGAGCGTATTATTGAAAATCGTGAACGCACACACCGTAACCGTATTAAGCAATTGGAAGATCAGTTAGCCTCAATGCGTGACCAATTAGATGTTGAACGTAGACGAAGACGTGATGTTACTGATAGACAACTCATTACAGATATTGCTCGTATTGGTGGCCCAAGCTACACCGGTCTACGAACTGGATATCAGGGCGTACTTCCAGGTGATAGTATTGATAATTCAGGTCATCGGTGCGTTTAAAAAAAATTTCATAGCTCAAAAAAATAAAATTACTTTAAGATTTGTTCGTTCAACATTTGCATCCAATCCCCTCACACCCCCACGCGGAAGTTCCACACCTGCTCGTCAATCAACTTTATATGAAGAATCAGTTTTGAGCAAGGAACATGGGTTTGATCAAGACCCAGCTGGATCAATTCATTCTTATGGTGGCTCCGTTCGTAGTCCGAGAGATCCCGATGATGCTTCTTCAACTACTACTCATGAAGTAATGAAACCTTATAAAGGCTTTTAATTATTAGTTTTTATCCCAGTGTATTTATAATCCCGATAATTTTTTTTCTGTATAAGCACATCTTAACACGAAATACTTTCAGCGCACCCATACTCCTCTTTAAATATGCTTCTCTACTACTGTACTATCCATATATTTGTCAGTATTAATCTACCATGTGTGTTTATGAATTTATGTTTAAAATCAAAAATGCTTTGTTAGAATAAACTCAATGCTTAATTTTTTGAAGAAGAAAAAGACAAGACAAGATAAAAGAAAAGACAAAAATGTAATAAAAAGGAATAAAATTTAAATAATTAAAACATAAACTTACTTGATTTGGAACTAAACAAGATCGTCCAAAACAGCAAGGAAAAAATATTTTATGTAACCATTTAACCCATTTTGGATTTAAATTACCATAAGGTTCTTCATTCTTAGGTTTAAATACTCCAATTTTCTCCTAAATAAATAACAATATAGCCATAATATAAAATATAAAAATTTGTAAAATTACTCCACGCAAATTTTTAACAAAATATGAGCCAGATGATCCTTGTGGAATTCTTTCTGGAAATATACCATGATTAATTGCTCGATGTGCTTCAACCAAAACTGCTGCAAAATCAGCTCCACTAACGCTACCATATTGTTCGTTGTCTAAAGTTTAGATAGTTTATATTGAAATTATAAATTTTTAAAATTGCGTACAAAATTTAACTGTATCATCATCAGATGTTTCTGTTCCAGCTCTTTGTGAACGTGGTGCAGCACCAGCTTCACTTCCTTGACCTGAAGCAGCATTAATTTCTTCAACAGTTGATAATAAAGGAGTCCTTTCTGCTCGCTAAAAATTATTTAGGATTTATTATAGTTGTTAAAAAAAATATTATTTTACCTTTAAATTTTTCTTTTTTGTTCGAGATTTCTTTAATAATGCTGCTGAGTCACTTGCATCGTCATCAAATGAATCTGAATCGTTGCAAGCTTGATATCTATCCATTAAGAATATATATCACCAACCTGTGTCGCAAGACTGTCGAGAAGGTGACCCGTTCATGAAAAAATATAATCAAGGTGGTTAAGAAATTAGCTGAAACAGCAGAAGGAAAAAAAATGTTAACTACGTGTGTGTCTCGATACCTCGCGCTGATAGAAAAAATTGATAACAAGTGACCTATATACTTTAAACGGAGGAATTAAAGATCCTCAAAAATGAGGAAAAGAAATTAATGAAATGGAAAAAGGAAGGAAGAAATATTCAAATAAAATCTTATACTACAAAAACGTATGATTTTGTTTGAGATGAAAAATTATTTCATCAAATTTAAGTGTTAAATAAACAAAGTTAAAAATATGAAAAATTTTTTTATAAAGTAAACGGGGATTGTGCTACTTCTGAGAGTTTCTAAAATATTTAAAATTATTTAATTATTTATTTATGCAAGTTATTGATGGATTTATAAACTTGTACAAAAAAACATCTCAGCTGGTTTTATATTTATCCACTAACTCGAACTTTTACTTGTTCTTAACGCGAAATTTAACTTCTTTTTTATTACCATTAATTTTGTTGCAATTATATACTTTTTTGCGGTAGCTTACTTCAGTAACCATTAATACTGGTAAATTCTGAAATCTTTGTGCAATGATTTCAGCTAAAAAACGAGATGATAAATGCTGGGATGATCTTGTAAGTTTTAACTTTACTTTTGTAAAAGAATTGAATTTTTAACGGTTGTTTTGCTTTGTTGACTTTGCTTATGTCATTTAATTCATTATATAGATTTTTTCAAAATGCTATATTTCGCACATTCAATCTATAACTTTTTTATACATGAAAATCTGTTTTACAAAAAAATTTTTTAGCATCAATATTATGTTAGTACTGCAAAATTTAAAGAAGCTGAAGTTTTGCTTATTGGTGGAGACCATATTGCATTATTAAGTCAAAGCCGGGTAGGAATATACAATCCCCTAAATAAATAATATTTGATTTTTTTTACAGTTTTATCAAGAACATTTAGCACCACTTCATTGCTTCTGTTTTGGATCAATGGGTGATACAATTGCAAATTTACTTTGGAGACTTGAAGATGGAGAAATTGATAATTATACTCCAAAGGTTTTTCGAAATTAAAGTTATTTAAATATTTTATAAAAACAAAAGTAATATTATAGGCGATTGTTGTTTCCATAGGACAATCAGATACAGATTTAAGCCCAGAACAAATGGTTGCTGGATTTCAAGCTATTCAAAGAATTATTCGAGCCCGACAACCAAATGCTAAAATATTTTTTATGGTAATTATACTAAAAGATACTGTAACTTATTATAATTTTTTTTAGCAATTATTGCCAAGTGGTCGAGCGCCTGACAAACGCTGGGAATTTGTCTCGAAAGTTAATGCAATTATGGATTCAGATTTAACCAAAGATTCTCAAGTTATTGAACTTGATTTGGAAGCCATTGGTAAAATTTATTCATTTTCAATGCAATTTACAATTATTTGTATTTTTTTATAGAAAATCAAGGTTCAATTAGTGCTCCATACATGTTTGATTTCTTTCATTTAAGCCAAGAGGGATATGATGTCCTTTTTATCCCTGTGCTTGCAGCTATTCAAGATGTGCTTTCAATAAACGGGAATTAATTTTATAATATAGAAAAAAACCCTTTCTTCTGAGATTTTGTGCTGATCTCAGCCAAAAACTAACAAATTCAGTTTAGTCAATGCGCTTATTATTGTGATCTTTTTTTATTATTAAAAAAACATAATTTATTCTATTCTTTCTTACTTTTTTTTTATTGTTTTGTATTTACTACAATTGCTTTTATCAAGCAAATAAGTTATTGTTATTATTTTATATGGCTTAAAACAGGAAATATGTGGCATTGCCAAAATCGCTAATAATGCTTTACAGTAATCTCTTATATTATCAGAAACGAAAAAACTTCTTTTGCTCCTTCCTTTTTCTTCATAAAAACATAATCGTTAATAATTTTTTTTCACTTTCTTCTGTTTTTTCATTGTTCATTCCTTGTAATTCTACTTTTTTTCTGCCACTGATATTTGCATAAATTAACGCTATCAAAATACATTACCTTTGAAAAAGCAAAAAACACTCAATTAATTTCGAAAAAAAACTTATAAAAAAACAACAGAAAAAGAAGGTGTAAAATTTAAAATGGCGTAGTAAACGTTGTTTACTTAAAAATTGTTTTTGACTACATATTTTTTTTCTGAAACAAAAGTAATTATTACAGCATTTTTTTTTCACATATACTTATAGTTAAATATTAGGTATTAAATACGATAAAAGAAAAAAATAAACATGTTATCATTTTTTTAATGTTATTTCCAATTGACCGGAAAAATGTGGGCGTTTAAATAAAACAGGAGTGGTCAAGCAATAATAAAGCTCGCTTTGTGTTTTTTTGAACATGGAAAAAAACACTGCAACTTTGATAATACAATTTTCTAATAATAAAGTATTTTAAAAATTAAATTTCCCACTTAAAAAATTTTCTTAATTAAGTCAATTTTATTTCTTTTTTAGCAATGATACAAACATTATTTTTACACGGTAGTCTTTTTTGTGATAACAGTATTAAACGAATGCGTGGTAATAATATACCACACAAAAAAAAGAAACATACATCATTTTCTTTTGTTTTTTAAACTTTAAACTTTTTCAAATTATTATTGTTTCTTTGTTACAAATTCAAAGAAAAGTTTATATTATTTGTTTTGCATATTTAACTTTCTTTCTTTTCCTTTTCCAATGACCTAACTTAATAAAAATTTCAACCCACTTTTGAACATACTTTTTCTTTCTCGCCTCCACTTTTTAATGACCCTTACACCTGTTTATTAATTTTGGCGTCATTTTTTGCAATAAAAAAAAGTATAAGCAAACAAAATAAAAAACTTTTTTTTTCATTCATGGTACTTACTATCATAGTAATGTCAGGTGTTTTACCTGTTTTTTAACTAAAATATTTAAATTATTTCGTTGACCTTGTTAATGAAAAAAATGGTATATAAATGTGATAAATTTTTTTTATTAAAACATATAATAAAAAAGGGCTTTGGAAAGAAAAATGAATAGAATTTTTGTGTTAAGGTTTATGGTATTTTTATGTTTGTTTAAAAATGTGTTTATGGTAAACAAAAAGAGAAAAAATGAACAATGGCATAATCAGAAGATATGGAAATTTGAAAATTTAATTGTCCTTAAATTTTTTTCCCAACCATAAAAAACCTCCTTTTTTAATTTTTCTTGCAAAAAAAAGAAATAATTTAAATCTGTCTATCTTTTTTTAATCACGAGTGTCATTTTCTTTTTTTTGATGTTCCATTCAGCTTTTTTTGCATTCAATGTTTGCTTTTGATTTTTTTCCTTTTTTTGTTGGCTGATCAGTTTCTTCCGCCTTCATATTGTTAAATATATATTTTTTTAAACTTAATTGCAATATTTTTTTTATTGTTTATTTATTTATTACCAGAAAGGGAAAAGCAGCAGCATCAGCATGGAATGTATGGAATGGAATGACCATTGACACAAAACCTCTCTTTTTTTTGTTCCTTCCTTTCCTTCGCCCCCACAATTTGGATTTCGCTTTTTTTTCACTCGCTTCTCATTCATTTCTTTTCTGTAGTCACGGCAGGTATTTACGTCAAAAAAATTTTGTGCAAACAGTTTTTATTGTATGTTTTTGGGAGGGCAGTTTTTTTCTTTTCGGCTACTAAATAGTTAAAGCGACAAATAATACCATATTTAAAGATCGTATATAAATGGTTTCAGAATTTTTATATAAAAAAAATTTGTAAAGAATGATAATCCTTTTTTTCGTTCCCTTTTTTTTACTACATACAAATTTCGACTCATTTGTGCAATTTTCTTATCACTCTAGAGGAAATATATTTTAAGAATTTTTTCGGTTATAGTATGTTAGAATATTACTGTATTTTAATCTTTTTAAACTTAAAAGTTCAGAAAAAATTTTTTTAAATTCAAATATTTGTTTGTTCTTTAAAGCCATTTCTGTGGTTTTAAAAAGGACATAAGAATAGTATGTTCTATTATGTGTACGTGTTTATTGTAAAAAATATTTAAGTTTCATTCATTATAAAATATAAAAGAAAGAAAGTTAATTTTTTTAAAAAGTCATTATAAAAGCACACTTGAACTATAGTTTTGTATAATGTCCATTTTTAATGAGCGCGTTTGTGTGCAATAAATTAGGATTATTTAATAATAACAATTTTCTATGAAAAGTGAGGGCGGGTTTGAAATAAAAAAAATAAGATATACATTTTAAAAGAACTTTTTATTTACGGTTACTTTCGTTCAAATAATTGTTAATTTCATTCTTTATTATTTTTGTAATAACTAAAAACTTTGTCTGAAAATTATTAAAAAAAAAGGCTGAATGAAATTTTTGTATTCTAATTAATACCTTTTTTTTCTTTTGCTTATTTTTTTCTTTAAAAAATAACAATGAATATTGCCAGTAGTTTTATCCTATATTTTCACGATTTTTGTTTTATGAATGGAACGTTGAAAAAAAAATAATGTCGTACTTTAAAAAAAAAGAAAAAAAGTGTTACGTCTGAATACAAAAATTTTTGTATTTTATGACAAAAAAATTTTTAAAAGAACAGTCAAAAAAATTATTATTATTACTTTATTTTGTTGTTTCAGGGAATGGCATTTTTTCCAGGGGTGGATTTAAAAGATATTTTTTGGTTATTACATAAATCATAAGACATTTTTTTAATAATGCTTAAATATAGCTTTGATTCTGCACTTTTCTTTTTGTTTTTTGCAAAATAATAATAAAAAACTGCATTTTTTCGTCTAAAAATGTCTAAAATTATCTTTTATGAAACTACCGTATTTTGTTTAGGCATTTCAACTCTCAAAAATTTTTGTGCAAAAAACGTTTTTTTTTATATCGCGAATACTGTTTAATAGTATATTTGAAAAATAGGGCGGAACATTTTACGATTCAGCGAATCAAACTCTTTTGATATATATATTGGGTTTTGATGCTGACTGCGGGTCAAAAAATTTTTTTCTCCATTAATGTTTTTTTTATATTTTCATTATAAACGTGAAAAAAAACATATAAAGCGTTTCTGGTTTTTTATCTTCATTTTTTTATTTTTTTGTTGTTAAGCTTTTTTTTCTTTTTAGTAAACGTGAATGACCGCCAATGACCAAAATTAACTATTTTTAGGAAGTTTTTTTTATTCTTTTTTTAAAAATAAGTTTTGAATATTAATTAATGATCCTTAAATAAGAAGTTGGTCAAAAAAAAGCGTGTGAAACTTTTTTACATTCTTTTTTTATATGATTCTTCTTCGTCTTCTTTTTAAAGCTATTTTTGACGTGTCAAATAATTTTTTTTGGCCATTCATTGACGCTTGACTTGGTTCCACCTACGTGCTACCCATGAATGACTCAAATAAAAGTATCTTCCCCCCAAAAAAAAGGTCAATTAATTTGTGGAAAAAAATATAACATTTAATGAACAAAATTATTAACTTTATTGTTGTTGTTTTTCAAGTTTTTAATCGGACGTTCGAATATGTTTGACGAGTAAATAATAGATGTCATTTTAATAGTTTGGAATTTAAAACTTTTTTTCAAAATGTACTTTAATTTAATTTATTAAAAATGACTTACTTCCATTTTTTTGCAACAAAAAAACATTTTTGAATATAGGGAAAAAAAAAATTTTTTTGACCGCTAACCTCATCTTTCATTCTAACGCGATGTCCGTAAAAACCCCCATGTTTCGGTTCATAAACTTTTTTTCTCCATCAAATTCAGCTAACAATTTATTCAGCTCAAAAAAAAAGCCAAAAAAATGAGAGAAAAAAACTCACAAATAAATGATGTTTTTTAACTAAAAAAGTTTATTATTTAATAACAAATCATTATCGTCTCCTTTTTTTGTAGAGCATGAAAAAACCCGAATGTGAAAAATAAATTTTTACAACATTTTTTTTGCATATTCGGTTAATTCTTTTCTCCTTTTTTTTTGAATGTGTTTTCTAATTTTCTTTTGAAGTGCAAAAATTTAAGATTTATCATTTTGCGTCTGTCTTGATTGAAGGAAAAAAAAGTGATGTCATGGGTCCTTGACATGATCATCGCTCTTTATAGTTTTAATTTGTTATTGCCTTGTTCGAACATTGGTTTTTTTAATAAATGTTTTTAAGGGTTTTAAACTTGTACCTATCAAAAGGATAAAAAGATTTTTAAAAAATCAATCTATCCCTACAAATTTCAATGAAAAAAATTTGTTTTTAAATATATCTTTTTTTTCAATGAGAAAAATATCTCCAAAAAATTTTTGCTTACATTTAATTTTTGTGATTTATATTGACATTTACTTCCCGTTTTTTTTAAACGCGCGTATTAAAGGTTCTTTTTTTGCATCTTTTTTTTGCAATAATAAATTTTTTTAAAGATATTCTATTATAGCGCCTTTTTTTCCCGTTTTAACACCTGCCTACCGTTTAACTGCTTCTGTTTACGGTTACGGTAATGTTTGACACTATTTTTTTGAAACGTAATGAAAACTCCTTCATCTGATAAAAATTCTGCTGAAGAGTTTTCTGATTCAATTCTTGACCGATTAGATATTCATTCAAATAGTCCACCATTAAATTTCCTTAATCAATCATCCCTTCGACGTCCTTCAAATACGGTAGATAATACAGAGAGAATGATTTTTTCTGAATATCCGCATCAATCTTCACAGTATTCTTCTCCTTTAAGGTTTTTTCTTTAATTTTTTTAAATTTCGGATTTAATTAAGACATTTATTTTAGTGGAACCGGAATAAGTTCTTGTCATTCTCCCCTTGATCCCCCGGCAACACATGCAAGTGTTGAAGATTCTTACAGCTATCCAAGCAGCACAGAAACTGTCGGACCTTCAACTGATTCAAAAGAAAGACAAAGAAAATTTGTTTATGCTGAAATTGATAGATATCGAGAAATGTGCAGTTTTGATTCAGAAGTTCATGATGATCATCGTAAGTTTTAAAATTTTATTTATTAACAATGTTAATATTAGTTTGAGTGCTTTTTCTTCGTTTTTCTAATACAATTGTGGTGAAAAATTTTGTGTTTACTAACTCTTTCTTTGAATGCTTTCAAATCTAACATTTTACTTACCATTTTATCAAAAAATATTCATTTTAAAATCTTCAAGAAAACTTTAATAGAACAATTTTGCTTCTTTTTTCGAAAATTGTTAACAGTTTTTAAGAGAAGTTTTTTGTGTGATGCTCTCGCTTTTTTTTGTTTGGGCCTTTGCACTTCAGACTGATTCAATGATGCATACGAATATGTCTCATTCGTGTTTTTTTCGACCCGAATAGTTCGCTAAATACATACAAACTATAGAAGCAACATGAAAAAAATTAGTTTTTTTCATTTTCAAATCATTTGTAATTTAATTTCGGGTTGTTTAACAAATGCGCAACAACAAAAAAATAGAAGGAAAAGAAACAATGACCAAATAAATAACTCAAAACGTCATTTATCATTGATAGCAAAGATAGAAGAAAAAATGAGAAGAAAAAAGATGAATGAAAAAGAAAAAATGATGTTAAAACATAGGGGGTAAAAGAAAAAAAACACTATAGACCCGTTTAATGTCTGATTTTGTGACAAAAATATGCCAAAAAAAACTGGAAGATTTTGTTAATTTTTTGTAGCATAAATCTTTTGAATCAAAAAAATTTTAATGTAAAGATAAATGATCTAAAAAAATAATCAATAAAAAGATGTCAAAGAACACAAAAAAAATTTTTTTAAATAATTAAATAATGACTAAGTTTTCGGTAAATAGAATTGTAGGCATTGATAAAAATCTTAAAAAATGAAAATAAACAAATATATGCTTCAATGAATAAAATAAAAGTTGAAGTTTTAAACTTCACTGCCGGAAATTAATTAAAATTTACGGGGGAAAAGAAAACAAACAAATAAAGTAGACAAATGTTAGCATGTTTAAATTGCGTTTTTTGTTTTATTTTTGAATTTTAATTTTCTTATAAAAAGTAGTTGCTGCTCTTTGAAATCTTTTTTTGAGTAAGCTTTTGTGTAATTTTACTTTAAAACTTGTCTTCTTTTTTTCATTCCTTTGTCTTTTAAGAACGTTTTAAAAATATTTTTAAACTCCATGAAATAAAACAAAAAAAAGCGATGAATGTATTTGGCGATTTTTTTTGGCTTTGTTGTTTCTCTCTCTTTTTAACAGCTGCTGGCCCCAGCTAGAAAGAAAATTTCCCCAATCACTGCTAATGTGGCAATATTCTAAATCAAAAAAAGAAGAAGAAGGAAATGCTTTCTTTGATAGGGTGTGTCTGCAAGCACAAGCTTTTTCTCTTCTTTTTTTCTTCTTCTTTCTCTTTTTTTCCTTGTCCTATCTGCAACCATCGACAACTATTTTGATGATGCATCCCTTTTTTTGTCTCTCCTATATTTCACAATATTATTTTGACCCTCTTGATGCAGAGTGAACTCTCAGTCAGTAACACTAGGGACATTATGGCTTGCATATTTTTTTTAAAAAAAATGGCTTGCTCGAATGTTTCAGACGCACGCAACCCAGTGTTGCATTTTTTTTTCTTCCTTCTATAATGCATGACACGGAAATTGAAACAAGCGAGAAAGAAAAAAAACGAAAAGCGTAAAAGTTTTCTTTTTTTTCAGCTGCTTTAAAACTTTTTTTTCCTTTCTTTCTTATGTTTCTCTCAGTGTTGTTTCACAAATACATACCGTTGCATTTAGGAAGCATTACAAAGGCTTCAGAGTTCATACACTCATACATATACTTTCTGTCTCTCGTAATATTTTCTTCTACTCTCTTGTCTTTGCCTTTGCTTTTACTTGCTTACTTTTCTTTTTTTTGCGGACAAAACTTGCCTCACGCTTGGCTTGGCCAAAGGCAAAAGCAAGAAGCAGCCGTCAGTGTAAACGCCCACGTAATTCGCTAAAATTTTCAATTTTTTCCCCTTTCTCTTCTTATAGCTATATCCCCATCGTCATTTTTTTACTTTATAATAATTACTATTAGGTTTTTTTTCTGTTTTGTTTTTTTGTAGTATAACTCTTCTCATTATTTTTCACTTTATTACAATTTCCCTTCCTTCCTTTCTTTCTTTTTCATATCTTATTTTGAGATTATCTTGGATTTGTTGTTGTCCTCTTTTTGCTGACGACATTTACGATGTCAATTTCTTTTCTTGGCTTCTGCAAATCTTAAATTTTGCTATTTTTTATATCCTGTTTTTTATCACTCCATTTATGGTAGGCTTTTTTGTGAAAAAAATTGAAGTGCTTTTTAAAATTGTACTGTATCTTTATTACTTTTGAATACGCATTTCCAAAAAATTACTTTTTTTAACGACTTCCCCCTACCATTTTTTATTTTTTCCTTTTTTTCTACAATTGTAAATTTTCTTGTTTTTAACTCATATTTGCTTTTATTAAAATTATGGCCTCTTTTTTTTAACTTTCGCTTTTCTTCTTTTTTAAAACTTTTTCTTAGAATGAAAGTTAAGAAATCAATTATTCGATCCTTTTTTTCTTTCTTCCTTCTTTTGCTTCTACAGCAACAATAAAAAAATATAAAATGTTTTTGGGTCGATTTTGATCAATGAGAGAGAATCAATTCCAAGCAAACCCTAGGACGTCCAAAAAGAATTGCCTCATTTTTTTTGTTCGTTCTCTCTCCATTTTCTTTCCAGAATAAAACACCTCAAAATGCATTTTCTTTTATTAGTCTTTCCTTTTTTCCTCAATCATTGAACAAAAAATGGTTTTTATTGGTACCCAAGAAAAAATACAAAAAAAAGAAAGAATTTTTGGAGATCAAATGATGGTTTTCTTTCGTTTCCTCGTTTTCTTTTTTTGCAATTTAAAAGTGAAGTTAAAACTGCCTCAAAAAAA
>JAQIXH010000456.1:0-13162 GCA_034700145.1 Panagrolaimus detritophagus
AAAAAAAAGTTACCACGTAATGGCATGTTCGGTATCTAAGGAATTAAAGGAAGAAAAAAAGGTTTTTTTTTGTTTTTGCTCAATTCACGGAAGCACTTTGAATACAAAAAAAGCGCATACTGAAAATTGCCCGATTATCACATGATAGAATGCAGCTCCTCTACTACTCAAATTTTCCCCCCCTTCTTTTTTTCTCTCTATTATTTTCTCACCGTCCATGGAAACATTATTTTTATTTATGTTGTCCATAATGGAAAAAGTCATGCTTAAAGCTTTCTTTTTTTTACCAAATAAAATAAGATTGTGGTTTATTGAAAACACATTATTTTTTACAAAAAATGCAGTTTTTAGGTAAAAGCAAAAATAAAATTAGCATGTATATCTTTCATGTCTAGACAAATAAATGTTTGAAAAATGGTAAAATGAAAAATTTCGAGAAAAAAGAGTATAAAGTTCAGTATTAAAAAAGCCCATAAAAGGAGTACGAAGAAGAAAAAAACTCTTCAAAGATATATGTAAGATGAACGCGCTTCTATAAAAAACATTCAAGGACAACGTCGACAAAGCACATGCAAGAAAAATGAAGTAGAAGAAGAAGAGAGCTAAAAGCTTTTTTTCCTTCAAAACATTGCCCAGAATTTCTTTCTTTCTTCTTCCTTTAAGCGTTGGCATTTTTCAAACTAATCAATAATCATTTTTTAACTTTGATGTAAAGTTCTCTCTTTTTTTTCACCCCCCACTTTTTTATTGTTTTTCACCAATACACGCAAAACAAAAATTTTTATGGGAAGAAAAAAGTGTATTGTTTAAAGTGATTCATGAAAAAATTCAAAAAAAGGACAAGAAAAACAAAAAAATAACGGGAAACGTTTTTTAAACAAATTCGAATACAAATTTGTTATATAAAATTTTTCAAAATAGATAATAAAAATTTAAAAAAAACTAAACCCCATTGTTAGAAGCAAATAAAAAAGAGGCAGGCGTAAACGAGACAGATGGTTCTCTGTACCGGATATATATTGATGATGTTGCTTGTTGCTGCTGGCTACTGCAACGATGGAGGGGAGAATAATATCACTGCTTGCTACAACTACTGACGCCGCCTGTTATTATTCGTCAATGCTAAAGAAAGACAACATCGTTTAGCTGTCATCGCCTACTTGCATTATATTATCCATGAGCGGGTCCGCGAAAAAAAAATCTTTTTTTTCTCCCATTGATGCATCTCATTTGCCACGGGCAAATGGGAAGAATATAAACAAAAAAAAGTATAAAAATGCATTTTTAGTGTTATATCAGCTCCTACTACTACTACTCGTACTAGACGACAAGTAAAGCACTTTTTCCTCTTCTTTTTTTAAAAAAAGCTAAAAGAGCATGTCAATGCATAGCAAAAATTGTGGCAATGACTTGCTTTATGTTGTTATACTAAAGGCAAAAAAATATATATAAGAAGAAGTTTTTGAAAAGCCAAAGGGGGCTTTCCCTCCTCTCTTCTCTTTTCTCTCTTACGTTCTTACGTTCAATGGCAGTACCGCCCAACATGGCAGCAATAGCATAGTGCTCGTGTATGAAGCAAAACAAAATGTAATGCTCCGCAATCTCTTTTCTTTATATGAAATAGCTCGAAACAAAAAAAAATTGTGGAAGAAAACCAATTCTAGCCTTCAGAATGCCTCAAGTTAAATCTTAACTTAAATGACGTCAACATTTCCGCTTTAAAACTTTGCTTTAAACTTTTAAGTTTGTTTTGAAAAAAAAAGAAGAATCCCGAATGGCGTCTTCGTCTTTCATGGCTTTTGACAAATCAAATTAATTTTGATAAAAATCCCAAAAAAAAATGTGTTCGGCATTTTTTAAATATCAAAGTATGCTAAGAAAAAATAAATATAAAAATACATCATATGAGAAAATTGTTTTATTAATGAAAATTAGAAGTTTAGTTCAACTACATCAAATGGAGTAAAAAGAGAAGGATTCTCTTCTTAAATCCTGTTTTAAGTAAATCCCCGAAAGAACGCATATTTTTGTACATAAAAATTCATTAAAAACCGTACAAACATAGTTTTTAAATCAAATAATTCAAAGGAATACCGATGAAAATATTAGAACTTTACAAGCTAACGTTTTCTCAAATTTTTGCACAGTTACTGTAAAATTCTTTTCCAAAAACAGGAACCGATAAAAACAAATTCTCATGTTTATTTCTAGCGTGAGAAAGTTAAAAAAAGGTTAAACAATGTAGGCGTTCTTCCACAAACGAATAATTACATACCCCAAAAAATCGACTTTTACCGTACATGTAAGATATTACCAAAAAAAATTCAACGTGCAAAAAAACGTTAAATTTGTAAAAATATGTGAACCTTTTAATTTAAAAGCAGCCGTAACGACCACTATCAAATAATTTTAAATAATAGCTTACTATTTTCAGTCAACCTTTCTTTTAAGGCTGCTGCTTCACAATTGTCGTTGTCATGGCTTCATATATATACATATTTGTGTTTGGACAGGCTTCCGGGCTTTACCAAAGGAAGAAAAAAAAACTCTATCTCTCTCCACCCAACATCACTTTTTTTGTGCTTGAATTTCTTAAAAAGTAGTTGCAGAAGTGCTATTTTAGTCAAGTTTAACACAAAAATTTATTACTTTAATAAACTTTTTTATTTTTGTTAAACAAAATTATTCTGTCTGTGGCATTTTTTAAAATTCAATTTAAAAGTATCAAAATTTTTGTCATCGTTTGACAGTAATTAATATGTCAAACAGCTCCCAACTAACTGTAAGTCATATAAATATCTTAGACAGATTTTTATTGCCTTTGTTTATTTTTGCAAAAAAAAATTTTTTTTCAACATTTTTTCATTAATCTTTTTTTTGTATTAATTAATACCTTTTTTAATACCCCTTTTTTTAAGGTTGCGGTACGAGTTCGGCCATTGAATGATACAGAAAGGCAAAGAAAGAATTTTCAATGTGTTTATCCTATTGATTCAGAGGTAAGCATCTTATTAATCTTCTTCCGGCTTTCTCTCTTCCTTTTTTTTGACGTTGAAGTTGTTTAAAAATTAATAAGACCTTTTTTTGTAAAGCAAAAATTGTTTACAAATTTTTTAACAAAAGGCGTGTAAAAATAAAAACAAGATTTTGGGATGGTAAATGTTGACACCAAAAATGGAAAGAAATGTTTTGGTCTTTTTTAAGAAGGAAAAAAAGGCATGTCATTGTGCCAAAAATGGAAAAAAAAAAACTTGAGATCAATTTTAAGTGGTTTATGATCTTTTAAAATATTTAGAGAGTGTTACTTGTTGACCCAGAAAAGTTTGAAAATAACATACTTCGACAAAATCGTCAACATGAACGGCATTTTACTTTTGATGCTTCATTTGGACCACAATCAACACACGTAAGCAAAAGAAAAAAAAAGCATGAATACAAAAAATATGTTAATATTTTGTGTTTATAGGAAGAAGTTCACGTTGCAACAACCGCTCCATTAGTGGATTTTGTTGTTGCTGGTTATAATGCAACCGTTTTTGCATATGGTCCAACAGGTCCAAAAACATTAAAATCACAAAAAAATATATAAACATAAATCTCATATTTTTAGGCTCAGGAAAAACATATACAATGGTAGGAAATGATAAAACTCCAGGTCTTATGATGTTATTAACTCGGAGCTTATATGACAAAATTAATCCACATGAATTTACAGTATATTTATCTTACCTGGTAAACAGATTTTTGTTTTAAAACATTCAACAAATAAATACAAATATTTTTAAAGGAAATTTATAATGAAGTTATTAAAGATTTGTTAAATCCAAATGCAGGAGTATTGGATTTATTAGAGGATGAAAGGGGTAATGTTCAAGTCCCAGGATTATCAAGGGTTAAAGCACCAAATACAAATCGAATTTTTCAAATTTTACAAGAAGGAAATTCACGACGAACACAAGAGCCAACAGCTGCAAATAGGAATTCTTCAAGAAGCCACGCTTTACTACAGGTAAAAAAATTTAATATAATCCGCCCTTCTTTTTCTTTCAATTTTCTTGCGTGTTTTACTCCTCCTTTTTCTTTTCTTACCTCATTAATCATTCATATTTTTTCTTTTCAAAATTATAGGTAACATTGTATAAAAATTCTGTACAACATGGAAAGCTTTTTCTTATTGATTTAGCAGGCTCTGAAAGAGCTTCACAAACAAAAGTAAGAAAATATAAATTACATTTTGTTAAACATAAAAAAATTTGCAGAATAAAGGACAACGTTTAAAAGAAGGAGCAGCAATTAATCGATCATTGCTAGCTTTGGGAAATGTAATTAATGCATTAAGTACTGGAAATAAGGGAAGATATGTTAATTATCGAGATAGCAAATTGACAAGGTTATTAAAAGATAGTTTGGGTGGAAATTCTAAGACATGCATGATTGCACATGTATCACCCTCATCTTCAAATTATGATGAAACATATAATACCCTGGTTTATGCAAATCGAGCAAAAAATATAACAACAAGAGTAAGCGTATGCCAAAAGAAAAGTTGAAAACAAAAAAAGAGAAATTCTTTTTAAGATAATACAAAATCGTCCAGCATCAGCCGACCAACCCTATGTTGAAGCACTGAAAGAAGCGCACAAAGAAGCTGCTCGTAAATCTAATTTAACTCATGCAGTTTCAACCGGACAACGTAAAACATTTTCGAAAATATTTTTTTTTCAAAGCATATTATTAAATTTCTTTCTTTTTTTCAGTTTCAAAAGATTCAGATAAGTCAAGTTTGACATCTGTTGAAAGGGAGCCTTTAAAGCCCATACTTAAATGGAATTCAAGCGTAAATGCTCATAATCAATCAACACAAAATGAAAACCGTAGATTTTCATCTCTCTTTAATTCCTTAAAAAGCCAATATTTATCAAATACGGAAAAACAACATAAATTAAGGTAAGGAAAAAAACATTTATTAAAAATGCAAAAAAATTTATAAGGGTATTATTATAGAGAAAAGCTTCTAAAAGCTAATCATGAAGCATATGATGTTGAAATGAGCCGCGCATCAAAACTTGCAATTTTAACTGCATGGGAAAAGCATAATAAAGAGGATGAAGAAAAATTTTCTGATGCAATTGGACGCTTAAAAACGGATGTTGTTGAACAGGAAACAAGATTATCTGCACTTCATGAAGTTCGACAAAAACTTGAAAAAGCTCTTCGAAAAGGAGAAGATATTTCAAATTCATTAGAATCACGAATGCGAGCATTAGCAAAAGATGTAAATCAAAGAGAAATTATTGATTTGCTTGTTAAAATGGCATATACGGATGCAGAAAGTAAGGGAAAAAAAAGAGAGAAAAGAATAATTAAATTTAGAAAAAAAAAGTTTGAATTAATAATTAATTACATTTCTTTTTTAGAAATGGCTTTGCATTCAGATTCTGCACTTCAGCGTTTAAAAATTCGAAAACAAGAAAGTTCACTTCAAAAAATTCACAAATATGAACAAATTGCAGATAAACTAATTAATAATGAATCAGATGGTAGGGGGGAACTTTTTTAATTACATTTTTATCAAAAATGTAATGAAAATATATATTTTTAGATTCTCAAAGACAGCAATTACAACAAGAATATAGAGTTATAAAAAATCAATTAAATTATCAATTAATTCCACTTCGACAAGATTCACCAATTGTATCATGGAATTCACAGCTGCTATGGAAAAATGGTGGACGAACAAATTTACCAAATGCATTAGATTTGCAAATGAGCAATACATTTATGATCAATGATTTTCAATTGGAGCAACATCAAAAAAAGAAAAGAGGATCAGTACATTTACCAAAAATTGTCACACCATCATCCATGAAAGACCGAAGTGTTATAACACCTCCGGAAACACAAAGTAAGCAAAAAGGAAATCAATTTTTTTTAACAGAGAACACAGAAAAAAATTGAACATTTATGATTTGAAAGCATAAAATTTATGCTAAAAAAATCTGTCCAAAAAAACGAGTTTTTTATAAAATTTATTATTTTTCAATATATTATTTTTCAGGTGATTATGGAACAGAATATCCAAGTACGATGATAAAACTTCCGCCTATTAATAATTAAATTATATTTGTTTTGTTATTGTTTTTTACAAGAAATTTTTATTATAAAATTGAGCTTTATTTTTTGCTTAAAATCTAAAATACCCGAAATTAAAAATAAGTGACACGTTATTAAATAAGAGTATAAAATTTTGTTTTTTGTATTAAAAAATTTTTTTGTTTCTTAAATAAGATGATGACGTGATGTTATACAGAATTCATCAGAATCTGCATCACTAATTGTTCGTGATAATGATTCTTTTTTTGGCGTTGAAAATGATACAATTCTTTGTCGATCATGATGATGGGGTGGAATTGTTTTATCTGCAGATTCACCTCCAATACCTTTATCAGATTTTGAATTTGATGTTGAAGTTGTCGAAATATCAGATCGAAGAATTTTTGTTGCTTCTGGCATTGTTAAAGGTGTAATAACAATTGAATCTTCACTAGTACTATTTTTACTTGCTAATCTAAAATTATAAATTATTTAAAATGTTTTTATTTTGGGGTTTTAAAATTTACCGCTTATTCCATGAGCGAGTTCGACGATGCATTTCTTTTAGCTCAACATTATTTCTTGTAGGTTCTTCACCAAACATTCGAGATTTTCTTCGAATACTTCGCCACATTCCAATTCCACCAATTGAACGTGTACGAGATTGATTAATTGAAATTCGATTAAATGGTAATGATGGACTTTTGCTTACCTAAAAAAATATTGTTTTATAAATAAAAACTAATGATTTTTCTGAAACCAACTTTTCCACCAATCATTTGTGCAAGCTCATCTTCAGTATCTTCAAGAATTGTTGTATCTTGAATATTGTGTGCACCTTCAGCAGGCGCCTTTCGAAGTTTTGAAAATGCATTCGATGTACTCATTCGTCGTGTATCATTATTTGGGCGTGAATGAGATGACCGATGTGTACTCACACTTTGTGAACTTCCAGAATCACTATGTAAATCTCCAATTGTTGGAGTATGAGATAATGGAAGTTCAATCAATCTTGTTGAAAAATCTTCTTTCATTGCTTGAAGTTCATAACATAGTTTATTGAGTAATGAATAATATCCTTTAATTGAATCCGGTGTACTACCAGGTTTTGGATTTGTAATTCTTTCACGAAATTCTTGTTGCCATAAAGCTTCTTGTTCAGTAATGGGTTTTTGGCTAAGTTTGTTATGAACAATTGGAACAATCATAAGTGATATTGGAAGATTTAAACCAAGTAAAAAATCAATAAATGAAAATAATAATGGTCCCCCAACACGTTTTGCAACAATATCTTTAACAATTCGAGCAATTTTTGTCCAATGACTTGAAAGTTGTTTATGAAATGATACGATCATTGTTTTTAATGCTAAAATTTATTGTAATTAATTTTGGGCAAAATGAATAAATTTTTTACCTAAAAACATTGATTGGACAACAGAATCTCTAATGAGTCGATGAGTTGATACTGTAGCAGAATGTCCTCGATCTGTTACAGAAACAGATCCTTGCCGACCTGTTGTATCATGCGCAACAGTTCCACGAATAAGTGAAGTTGCAAGAGTTGCGCTTGTAACAGGTGCAAGGCTTTGTTTTGCCATTGAAGGGCTAATTGCATTATGAATAACATTTAAGCAATATGAAATATCTTTTTGTTGAAATTGTGGACTTTCTTTTCCTGGCATTGCAGCTCGCAGAAAAAGCGGAATTAAAACATGACTGAGAACAGCTTCCAGTCGATCTGCTGCAACTCCCAATCCATCGGAACTGCAAACAAATTCAAGAGAAAATGCAAATTGTCCAAGAGCTTGCATAAGAAATGATGTTAATTTAAGGACAGTATTACAAAAAATTGGTGGCGGAGTTGAAGCACTTAATATTGTATTTGAATTATTGTACAGATATGCTTGCTGTCCTGGTGCAACATCTTCTGTACATGGATCACCAACTGTAAGGCGAAGGCACATTTGTGTAATTGTTTTTAATGGATGTAAATGTGCAATGTATGGATATGCTGTTAAAGTATTATAAAGTCCAATAAGCCAATTACTAATTGCAGTCCAATTTGCACGTTTTCTGACAGAAAGCTTTTTTCCAACTTTTGCGATTGTTTTATCCAAGCGTCGAAGAATAATATTAAGTGCAGATCGATTTGTTTCAACAGACCAGTCAGCAACTGGTAAAATTATCATAAAATATTTTTGTAGCCCTTGACAGCTCATTGTAATATGATCATATGGAGCAATTTTCAAAAGGGATAAAGCAATTTCACTTAATTTAACATGACATTTATGATCCAATAATTCTGGAATTTTTGTATGTTCAAGTGTTGCCGCCAATTTTGTTAATTCTTTTAAACGTGCTCCAGCTTTTTCAATGAATAAAGCACACAAAGTTAATAAAGCATCTCGAGCTCCACGAAATATTTCTTTTTCCATTTCAATATTATCCCCTCCGGTATCCCATGCAGTTGCAGCAGACTTTTTTTCTTTTCCTCCACCTTTATCTTCTTCCACTACCGTAGGCGGATCAACAGGGGATTCAGCTATCAGAGATTTTCCTCGATCACTAACAGTATTTACAAGATCAAAAGTTCTTGTTGGTCCACGAGCTAATGTTTCACAGCTATTAATTAAGGCTTTAATTTCAACACACATTGTATTATATGCATGAATTTCATGTTTTACGGCGGCAGGATTATTACTTTGTTCTGTAGTCTCTTTTTCAAGATGTTGAATGTAATATGGCATTAATGCTTGCATAATTAACTAAAAAATCAATTATCAAATTAAATGTTATTCTAACACTATTCATTAACTTACAAGCATTTGATGACTTCTTCTTGATTCAGGTGAAAATGCACAAACTGTAACACAACTTGCCATTGCATCTGTTAAAATAAAGAATGCATTTGGATCATCTCGATAACATAAATCCAAAGCTTTTAAAGGTTTTGGATATGGAACAAGTGATAAAATATCAAATTGATCAACCAATTCTGTCATATTTTCCATTGCTTTCATTAAATTAAAGAGATATTTTGCTTTTACAAGCATTGCATTAATTTCCAAATCATTATTATTTTGATCACAAATTTCTGCAATTGAACCAAACATTTGAAGTAAAAAAGGTTTTCGATGTAGAATATAAAATTGTTTACAAACAAATTCAATAATTTGTGTAAATAATCGATTTGTTTGTCGCTGACTGTAACATCGTAAAATTGTTGGCATTATTAAAAAGAATCCTTGACTAGCAAATAGGGTATTAAAATGGATTGCCATTGTAATATATGTTGCCATACACCGTCGAAGAATTAGTAAATCTTCACAATGTATTATCATAATACCATTAATAACATTGATAAAAAGATGTAAATCACCAAACATGAATGCATTCTCCATTTTTTCAAACATATCTGTCATTAACTTTGACCAAACATATTTATGCATTGAATCAATTGAATGTAATTCATTTCCCATTGGTCCTTGATACATTCCAAAACATGATTCTAAACTTCTTCGTGGAAATGAAGGTAAATGTGTAAATTCATCGTGTAAAAAGAAAATTCGTTGTGGCACAACCGCTTCTGGACTATATTTTAGGGCATTATGAGTTAATAAAACTTTTCCAATTTCGATTAGCTTTTGTTGAAATGCAGTTTGTCGCATTTTAATTGTTGCAGTTTCTCGATCAAGTTTGATTAAAGTTAATTGTGGATAAAATGAACGATGAAAAAAATAGAAATCTCGAACAAAGGCACTTGGATTATGAACGAATCCAGTTTTGGCATCAACCAAAAAATAATCATCAACTTCATTTTGTTCAATATGAAAAAATTCTAAACTATCAATCAAAATTTGTTGAAATTGTGTATCTTCATGAATTGAAAATTGTGTGGGAATACCACCCGATGCAGAATCTGGGCCATGAACAATAATTCTTTTTGCACTTGGAACATTTGCAGTAATCATTAAAGCTTGCTAAAAAATATTTAATTTTAGTTTATTTTATAATACATGACTTTAACACTTACATCACATTGTTCTTTTTTCAAAGTTTGTTTTAAATCTTTAAAATATAATCCATTGACATATGGAGCAACGAGCCAAATTAAACTTAATGCATGTGCAAGAGTTTTATCGGAGCCATCTGAAGGAGATCGAACATAAAACATAACAAATCCAAACATATAATTTAATAGGGCATAAGCCGTTTGACTTGGTAATGGACGAAAAGTTAAAACAATTTTCCTCAAAAGTGCAAACAAATATTCTTGTTTATCTTTATTTGTAAGCTTTTCAAGAAAATGTCGAAGAAATAGTGTTGAATCTTCGATAAGGCAATTCCAAATTGTTTTTCGGCAAATATCGCTAACTGAAATTTTTTTTGTTAAAAATATTATTTGCTTTTATGTATTTTACCTGAAACTCCATTTTTGTCAACATGAACATCATCCATCATTTCAATAATTTGTGGAACTGCACTTAATATTGAAGATGGAAATAATGGTTGCGCAACTGGCATTTGATGCCGATTTGTTGGAGCATGAACAATTTCTTCTTCACCTGTTCCATCAGAACTTTGTTGAGCTTGAGCTTGTTGCTGTTGCTGTTGTGCAGATGTTTGATGGTAAAATAATGCCGGTTCATATGCAGCTTGTTGAACAATTGCTGTAGCTCGAAGTGGAAATTGTTGTCGTAGTTCACATTGTCTTTCTTCTGCTTCTCTTACAGCTCTTTTAACCATTTCTTGTTTTTGTTTTCTTCGAGTTCTTGTCATTGTCATAATTGTTTGACTTGTTGAATGCTCTTCTTCTTTCAAAGAAAGTTCTTCAACTTTTGTTTTTACATGTGGCATCCACGGTGAATCAACTACAGGAAGTTGAGCCTGTCCAATTGGGGGTGATGGAAGTGTAAAATCAATTCCAGGTGGTGGAACTTTAAAAATGAATTGTGCTCCATCTTCCATTTTAAGCCAAACATGAAATCGATGACGCCATAATGAAAAAAATCTTTGGACTGCTTCGGTTCGAACATTTGGATCAGGATGGGTTAAGTTTTCTTTGATCATATTTATTGCATCATCGGGACATTTTACAGAGCAACAAATAAACATTGATGCAGCTGCTGCAGCAATATGCGAATCATTGTGAATAAGAAGTTTCCAAGAAAATGGTAAAATTGTTTTATATTGATCAACGGTAAGAATTATTGCACTTTTAAGTAATGCCGAAAATGTTACATGTGGAATGCTAAGAACTTGTGTCCGAAGAAAATTTAGCATTGGGGACCTTTTCTTTGTAAGCTCTGTAGAATCCACAGGTGCTTCAGGAGGCTAAAAATTTGTATTTTATTGAGTTTGAGCAAATTCTGAAAAATTAAACTTACAAGATTACTTTCTTTTTTATTACTTTTAGTTTCTTCAATTTCATTTAATTTTTCAATTAATAATCCACGTAATGCCATTGGTACTCTATCGACACCACTTTGACGGACAACAGCACTTTCTCTTCGAGGATTTGAAACACGTTTTTGTTTTGTAAAATCTTGTTTTGCTTGCCAACTTTCAACAAATTGCTTTCGTTTATCAATTATTGAATCTTGTGACAAATCTTCATCATATACAACTTTAAAAGCTTCAATAAGCCGAAAACATTGCCGATAAACTCTTTCATAACACCATCGAGTACAATATTTTTGATGTGTACATTCCATATCAAATTTTTTTGAAAATTCAATAATTGTTTTAATCCATGGCATATTTTTTAACATTTCATCTTCACTATCTTCAATTGAATGAATAAGTTGTTGTTGTTGTTGAGCAGTTGGAATTCCGCCATGTTGAGAACTTGAATATGATCCAGTTGTTCGACGCTCAGGAGAAAAATGATCTGCAATTCCACTTGTTGCTTCCCGCTGTGATCCCGTTCTTTCATGATCGTCAGGATTTCCAGATGTTGGATTTTTAGGTTTTAGGCTATCTCTTTGACGATTTCCTAGAGGAACTAAAAATTATTAATTTTAAAAAATCCAAAACTGAAAATTTGCACAAAAAAATAAAAGTGTATTTTGTGTGTTAGAGCGTGACAAAATAAAAAGTTAATTAGAAAGTAAAGAATTTAGTAATAAAAAACAAAAGAATCAAGCCCAAATTTAAAAAAAGTCATATCGATACAATTCACAAAAATATATGTACAAATTTTAGAGCGTTTTATTGTTATGTTTTTTTTTGTGAATTTGAAACGCAATAACACCGCTCTAAAACTAACCTCCAACTTGTGAAACAGATGTGGCAGAAACAAATTGCCCATCAATTGTTGAAATGGGCGGAGGTAATCCTGGAGGGATTTGTGATGTTCGAGAACCAGGTGATCTTAATCTTGTTGAACGAATATTCCATTTTGTTGAACTTCGTAATGAAGTTGTTTTTCGTCGTTGTTGTGAAAAGGCACCTCCTTCAGAATCAACCATAAGCGGAGCTGTAATGTGCAAAAAAAATGGAAAAAAATAAATAAAAAAGTGTTAGACTAAGCTTTTATGCAAAATTGTGTGAGTAATAATAAAAAAGTTAGCAAAAAATGTGTTAATTTAAAAAAAGTAATAAAATTCTTTTACGAATAATAATTACTACTGTAATATAATTAAAGAAACCCATTAAAATTTTTGTTATTTAAAGAAACCCAACAAATATAATATATAATTTAACTTAACTTAGGAATCACATTTGTGCAAAATAAAAAAAGTAAACACATTTTTTTGCGGAAAAAAAGGTGATAAAAGTTAAGTAACGAAAAGAACCGTATTAATCAAAAAAAAAAATGCTAGCACATCATCAGTAAAAATAATAAAGAAAAATGCAAGCAAACAGTTTGAAAAAATAAAATTTTTAATTTACCTGATTCTGCAAAATTTTCATCATTTTCTAAAGCAGCTGGTGATCGAGATTGTTTTCTTAATCTTAAAATATATATATTAAGTCTTTGTTAAAAAAAAATAGAAACAAACCGAAATGATGTTTCTCGCTTTTTATGACTTGATTCTAAAGATGCATGCGGTTGCCCAGATGGTGA
>JAQIXH010000457.1:0-13149 GCA_034700145.1 Panagrolaimus detritophagus
AAAAAACAAAATGACGAATTTTACTTATCGAAATATGCCTTCCCCAATTTTCGACCCTCCAAAATTTAATAAAAAAATGTTAAAAATTAACAGTAAAACTGCAAAATTGATAAAATTAATGATAATTTTTTGCAAAAATTCACATCTTTTTTTATTTTCCTTTTTTTGAACGGAAAAAGTTTGAGTTTTATTTCGTAATTTTAAAAACTAAAAACTCTTTCATCCCGATAAAAAAAAACTTTGTTTTTTTGACTTTTAAAAACAAAACATTGGCCACTCTCTTTCTTTTTTCTGCTTTTTTGGCATTTTTTTTGATCGGACATTCATTTTTTATTGCAAAAAAAATGCTAGTCTATTTACGACATTTGTGTTTCTAAACTGCAGAAAAATTTTTTGCTGCAAATCGATTTTGTAAAACACTTTTTTAATATTTTATATTTTTTTAAACTTTATTTGGAATCATAATATGAATTATTTACAAAATTATTTACATCGTAACTAATTTACAGCAAAAAGGCATTGCTTATTTCCTGATTACTGACATTATATGGACCATTATTTATTTTTTAATTTCTTTTCTTTTTCAAACTTAAAACCCAAAATTTTTAAATTCAAAGAAACCCCCAAAAAAGCACAATTATGAGAAAAAAAATGTCGAAAATATCCTTTATTGAAAAAATTAACAGATACAATTTAAAATGATAAAAAAAAATTTTACACAACAGCAGTTTTTTGTTTGGATTAAGAACAAAGTTTACTTGCTGCCTTTGGTATTTGATTTGATTGATGGATCATCCAATGCTTGATCCATTGGTTTTTCCTTTTGACCATCAAATTTTGAGTTTGGTATTGGTGCAGATGCTGGTGTTTTTGATTTGATAGAATCAGATCCTGGATCAATTGGTTTATCCTTTTGTACAGATTTTGGCATTGGTTTCTGTGCAGGAACTTCTTCACTTTCAGCACTTTTCGATACCTTCCGGATCTTTCTTTTTGGAACTTTGTTTCGTCGACGTCGTCGGATACAAATAACTGCAACAGCGACAGCAACACCAGCAACAATAACCCTAAAAAACAAAATTATTACATAAAAATATGAGAAAAAAACTTACAAAATAGGTATAAGAATCCACCACCATGGAAATCCAGCTGATTCTGATTTATCATCTTTTTTAGTTGAAGAAGCAACAGTTGAATATTCAATTATTGTTGTATTACCACTTTCCAATGTTGAAGTAGTTGTTGCAATTTTACTGACAAACTGGTTTTTATTAACCAAAACTTCAATATCTTTTACAAAATCAGATTTATGAATCCATATTTCAGCCTTTTTACAATCAACAGTTTTTTCAACATGTTCAACTTGAATAACAAATTGATCTGCTGCAAACCATCTATCTTCAGCACATGCAGGAAATGTGATGATCGAAAGTGGTGAACTGACTTTAACAAAAACATGTTGATTTGAATAAACCAGAATAAGAGATATTGGAGATGGATCAGCAGAAATAAAAGTTGAAGAAGTATTGGTAGAAAATCTGAAGCCAGTTTGAGTCAAATGTATTGTAAATTTGCATTCAAGTGAATCACGAAGATTAACATAAATATCAAAAGTTGAACCATGACATTTTGGACCAAATTCAAAATTCAATGCTGGAATTGGTTGAACTGTTCCAACACGAAAATAATATGGATCACTTTTCGCTGAATTTAAAATATCAATTTTAACATTCTTTCCAACAAATTTTACAGCTTTTTGAAGCATTGCATCATTGTCTTTTTTCCACCAAAATGTTTCATCTTTTCCAGCATATGTTGCATTTAGTGATAGTGTTGTAGGTTCTTTCAATTCAACATCTTTTACATGCATATAATTTGGCTAAAAGAAAAAAGCATGTAAAAATTGGAAGATAGAAAAATAACTTACCAAAATTAAAAATACTTGACATCCAAAGTTACCGGGATTGACTTGCAATTTCATAAAACTTCTTGTTGCATCTGAACCATATTGTTGAAAAGGGTCACCTTCTGTAAAGCAGACCCGACCGGTAGTTTCCAAAGGTATTTCAGTACCTTCAATTATTCCAGCAGCATAATGATAACTTAATTCGACATCTACAAGACCCAAATATTAAATTCAAAAAAATTGAAGATGTATGTTTTAAACACCAAAATTCGTCTGCATATTAAAATGCAATAAAAACTTACTATCACATTTTTCATACAAAAACATTTGTACTTTGTAACCACGTTTTACCATTATAGCTTTGATTTCACCACGAATATGATTTCGATCATCAAACAAAAGCGTAAACTTCAAAGTATTTGTTGTATCTTGGCATTGAACATTTTCAGATGGAGAATATACTTTAATAGCAGAAGCAATGTCATGGAAGCTTTTATCACTTGGAAAAATAAGATCAACTTGTTCAGTCAAAAGATGTAGCGCAACATTTCTAAAATTATATATGGTAAAAGTACATAAAGTGGTAAAAGAAAAGCAAACTTACGTTTTTCCATCAGCATCAACAATTGTCCATTGTCTTCGATTACCATGATATTCAATAGCAGATAATCCAACGATAAAAAGTAGCAAAAAATAAAATTGTTTCATTTTTTGTCCAACGTTCAGCAGCAATAAAAGTCAACAACGTCGTCGTAGAAGAAAAACAGACGAAAGAATGAAGTGAATGAAAGGCTTTTATTTTGCTTTATTGAGTTTTTGAGGTTTTGATGACATCAAAAAACATATGCAAATTTAAGCATGAACAAAGTTTTTGACAAACATAAGTCATGTAAATTTAAGAAATAAAAAAAGGAAAAAAGTTGAACAATTTTTTTTTGTTTACATATATGTTCTAATATACTTTTTTTCAATTTGCGCATCATACATTAGCTCCATGTTTGAGCAAATTGTGCGAAATAAGGATGCATCGGGGCTTTTTTGAAGCCCCGGGGCCGGGCGGGGCCTGAAGAAAAAAACGGGGCCGGGGCCTGAAATTTGGGCCCCCGTGCACCCTTAGTGCGAAATACATTTTTGTGGCATTTTCCGAAAATTTTACAACTTCAGCTGCAAAAACTGTTTTTATTTCAGTTGTTTTGGGTACCGCTGCTAATGATGTTATTGTCGTTGCCATTTTTGTTTAATTTAAATTTGCACTTCAACTGGAGGATTATGAGCCGGATATCGTGAACAAATTTAAAAAAAGAAGAGTAATATTTTAATATTCTTGATTTTCACATTTAAATTTTTTAATTGTTGTCATCAGATTTTATGGGAAATGTAAGTCGAAAATTAAAAAAAAATAAGTTGTTGTTTAGAAAATATTTCAATCTTGTTAATTTTTTGTGTTTTGTAATTAAAATATTCAAATAGATTTAAAAAAGCAACCTTAAAAGATATCAATATTTTTTCTTTTATTTCTGTCAACAACGAAGAATGGTAGAAAGGTGACGATTTCTGACGTGACTCCACAGACAACGATGGGGGAACAACAAAGAATTTTGTTACACTTTTCCAAGCCCGTATAGCCAATGTAATTTTGGAGTAGACTTGAAAGTTCCAAAGAGGGCCTTTGTTATTTTGTCGCAAACAGCAAAATATTAATATTTTTTTTATTTTTTATAGTCAGAACATGCATGATGGTTAGAAAGCACTGGGAAACATTTTACTTATTTCTCGACATAAATCGCATATACCTTATTTTAACTATTTAACTTTTTTAGAGATTGTCTAAATCTGACGTTTGGTAAAAATAAAAATTTTGATATCCCTTATCCCCTCCATCAGATTTTTTTTGTGTTGTTGGCCGGTTTTAAGATTAACGCCAGACTTTGCTAGACCTTCTCTTTCCTCAATTAACAAAAAAAAATATTCAAAAAATTGATTTAAAAGGATTTAAAATAATTCTCCAATTTTTCCCCATTTTTATCGGTCATTAAAAAATCCAGTTTTATCCTTGTAGTTTAGAACGCAGAAAACATGTTCAAAGGTTTACAAATTTTGCATCAAATATAATTTTTCATTATTAAAAGCTTTGAATATTTTATTGTACGCCAAATAAAAGTGTAAGAAAAAGATAATAAATACTTCAAGTAATTTATTTGCTATAATTTTTAAGCAACGATTTGTAAATCCTAAAAAGCAATAAAATGTTACATTTTTAAACAAATGTTTACGTGGATATGCACAATTTAAATTAAAAAAAAAGTTAATTTTGGCAAACAGACATTTTAAGGTAGCTGCCAGTTTCTTTTGATATCAATAATAACAATTTAATATATCCTTTTTGACATTAAAAATTAAAAATATTGTTGAGGCTATTAATTTTGTGCCATATTATTTCGTTGATTCGATTTAAAAAACTATCGTAATTTTTAATATAAACAAAATGAGATTAAACATATTAGTTTCAACTTAATGTTTTCCGTTAAAAATAAAAAAAATAAATTTTTTATGTGTTTTACTATTACGGCAAATTCTTTATAAATGTTTTTTTAACTCTTCATATTCTTCTCTAAAAAAGCTTTAAGCTATATTAATTTCAATCACCAATTTTATTTGACTTTATTTGCTATATATTTTTTTTCATTGAAACTAAAATATTCAAAAAAACCAAACAAAAATAAAAAAAGTATTTTTTAACTGCGTCAGTTTTTGTAGTTTCGTCGTCGGTTGTAGTTTAATAATTTAAAGTGTTGGTTTTTTTTAAATTTGTATATTGATTTTTTTTTACTTTTTATTTTTGAATATTTAATTGCAAAATTGAAATCTTAAAAAAACGTAATGGAAAATATTTTAAAATTAGGGAAAGTAATATTCCTTAATTTTGTTAAAGAAACTCAGAATACAGTTAAAGTATCTAAACCATTACTCCGTTGTTTATGGACCAATAATAAAACATTTTTTGTTTTTAGGAACGACCTGATAATAAAATTTATGTCAGTCATGTTGATGATTTTTAGAGGTAATAAATAATTTTGCCCATCTTTTTTTTTTTAAATTTTTCGTTGATCTAGACAAAGTCTGAAGTTATGGCGGTCAAATCCGATTTGACAATGGATTCTTCGTATAATTTACTTCTTGTACAATAGTAGTTAAAAAATGAGACGAAATTTTTAATGATTTTTCCAACAAAAGTAAAATAATATATTACAAAAAATAACAAAAAAAGAGGTATTTTTGCTGTACAAACTGTCATTCATATATAAAAAAGTTCTGTATTTGTAGAATCCATGTTAAATTAATTTGTTATCCGCGACCAACATTTACGGAAGGAATGTTTGGCCATGATCCTCCATCGCCTCCACAGCGACTGCAGACACATGTATTCCGACCACCACGATTTTCACAATATCCGGTGCCACAATTCTGTAATTTAACAAAGTCCAAATTAAGAGTATCAAATTTTTGGTGAAAGTAATATATGAGTATAATATCGATAAGGATATTCTATCCTGTTTTTGTAAAAAAAAAGTTTTTTCTGAGTTGTTGTTGCCCATTTATTACATTTTTATTCTGTAACATCGATTTTAAACATCAAATAAATAAATATATTTGCAAAAAATTAAGATTTATTCAAAATTTTTATAATGTAATTTGCTTTCGGCCTTTTTGACGGATTTAAATGAACAAGTTGAAGCAGAAGCTGAGTGTACTGAAAAATATGTTATTAGACATTTTTATTCTGATGAGAATAAAGGATACATATTAAAGCTTAATTTTACTAAATTCACATATGATACATTTATTGATAATGTTTGATAGTTGGATTTAGTAGCTAAATTAACAAAGTTTGTTAGCCTTTGATTATCTTACTTGAGAGATTACCAGACTAATTATTATGTGACTATCAGAGAATGCAAAAGTATATCAACTAACAAACGTTTTAAAGGTGAAGGTCTCCCTGTAAAACAAAATTTTACCTTTTTATCATAGTTAGAAGGTAATGTAATATTTTTCTGCATTTTTATTTCCATATACTCGATTTTCTCAGGAACATGTGCCAATTCCATGAAAATTACACCTATGGACCAAATATCAGCTGAAAAGTCATATTTTCCGTAAAACTGTTCCGGAGCCATATACGCTGGAGTTCCAACTACACTATGTTTCCATGAAAACCAATTTAATTTTTTTGATAAACCAAAATCAGTAATTTTCAAATTGCCTTTGTCATTAATGAGAATATTTGCTGGCTTCAGGTCACGATGCGCAATTCTAAAAACAAAATTAGAGCACAATAATTTTAAATTACAAAAACAATCAAAAATTTTACTAATTTTGTCTTAATATGTTTCTTGTTAAAGGAGGCTGACTTTTTGATCCATTTTTTTAAAAAGAAGGATTTCGAAATATTTCTTTTTTTTTCCAATCCTTCGACATTCGTGATCAGGCAAACTCTTGAAACGAAAATGCAGCTTCCCTTGTTTTTATTTTTTTAACAAAGAAGATATTTTTTCGTTTCAAGAGTTTGCCTGATCACAAATATCGAAGGGTTGGAAAAAAAAGAAATATTTCGAAATCCTTCTTTTTTTTAAAATGGATCAGAAAGTCAGCCTCCTTTAATAAAACTCACTTGTATTTATCATGTAATGCTTCCAAAGCTGAACTTATCTGGCAAACTTTGTCCGTAACCTCAGAAGACGACAACGTCTCATTTTTAGTTATCTTTTTTTCAATAAATTTACTTAAATCTGCTCCATTACAATATTCCAATACAATATAGTAAGTACTGTCAAAAATAAATGACTCATAATATTTCACAATATGTGGATGTTCTACAATTTGTTGCAAAATTTTTTCTTCTCTTTCGAGAAATTCTTTAGGTAAACTTTCAAAAAATTCTTTTTTGAGCATTTTTATCGCAAAAGTGTTATATCCCTTATTAACCAAGGATACATTTCCAAAAGTGCCGCTTCCCAGTTCTTTTAATACCATATAATCTTTGATCCTGTAAATGGCTTCAAACAATGAATATTATAATAAAAGATCAGTGTTTGAATTTTTTATTATTATGTGAACAAAATGTCCCTCACCATGACGTGTTGAAGAGGCCTCTGACTGCTTTATTTATGCATTTTTTAAAAAAGTCTTTTTTTTAATGTATTAGAAAATCAGTAGTTTAGAAAAAAAAACAAAAATGAACACAAGCTGGACAGAAAAACAAACCTTGGTTTTTCGTATGCAATTAATGATTTTTCTGCAACTGAATTCAAAAGATAATCGCAATTTGTTCCGTCTTTTGCGGAAACTTCAACGTATAACATATTGCCATTTTTTTGACACCATTCTTTTGCTTCTTCAGCTGTGACAACCCTTTCTTCTTTTAAATCAATTTTAGCTCCAACTAAAATAATATTGGATGCAATGATGTATTTGTTGAACATTTCTAGAATTTCATCCAGAGCTTCAAATGATTTTCTTTTTGTTAAATCGTAGACTAATAGGCAGCAATGAACGCGTTTAGGACCCATTTCATATGGGTACCTTTGCATACGCATTCCTGGTGATTTCCAAAATTGAATCTTGATTTCTTTATCGTCTATACAATATTTCATTTCATAAAAATCATGTCCAATTTGTACACTGTTTCTGTCCAAAAATTTTCCAGTAACAAACTTTAGGCAAAGATTATTTTTTCCTACCACTTGATCTCCAGCAACATAAATTTGTACCATAATTTTGTTATATTTTTTTATCTGAAAATTAACTTTATAATTTTCATATAAATAAGAAAAAACATCTATTTTTAGGCAATAATATTATCTTGCTCAACGATTTACAAGACGAATTATTATTTACGCAAAACAACAACTAATTTTAATATTTTTAAAAAACACGCCAATGTACAAAATGACTAAAAAATTTTATTTTCATAATATAAAAAATTAAGTACTTTTTTCGTATGTCGCTTTCATATCAACATTTTTCAATAATGATGAATACCTATTTAATGTTCCAAAACTTTAAGAGTTTGTCTCTTTGAGAAATGCTTATTGCCGTTAATATTCTAATAAAAAAAACTGCGTTCAAGGCAAGAGAAAAATTTAAAATTTTTACGAATCGATTACCAAAAAAAAAGAGAAGGTTAAAAAAAAAAAGAGAATCGAAGCCAATGACTCATCATTTTGGTTTTTTGAATGATAACGTCGTTTGACAAAAAAAACGTTTAAGTGTTAGAAAAACCTCGTAAAACATAAATATTTATGTTTTACGAGTTTTTTCTCAAATGCTGCACCTTTTTTTGTGAATACAAAATAATTATTTATGACACTGATAAAGTTTTATAAAGTTTTTTTTATATAGGAAACATCCGTTGCTGATCACGGTTCTGAGAAACTGAAATTTCGATTTCGAAAAGTATGCCATTTATTTTCTTTTTTTTTGCAAATTAAAATATTTCGGTTTTGAAAAAAAATTTTATTGGAAATGATTAAAGGTGATACTTGACACAACTGTCAAATTCGTTTCTGAATAACTGATGAAGTAAAAATAATATTTTTGCTTCATCATATTATGATACCCTGTACTATAAATTTAAATACCAATAATTGCATTGTAAAAACAGGAAAAACAGATGTTGGAAATATCCTTTATTAAAAAATAAAAATTTACATATACAATTTAATGATAAACAAAAAGAAATTTAACGACAGCAGTTTATGTTTGGATTAAGAACAAAAATATAAATTTTACTTGCTGCTTTTGGTCCTAGATTTAATTGATGGATCATCCAATGCTTGATCCATTGGTTTTTTCTTTTGACCATCAAATTTTGATTTTGGTATTGGTGCAGATGCTGGTGTTTTGGATTTGATAGAATCAGATCCTGGATCAATTGGTTTATCCTTTTGTATAGATTTTGGCATTGGTTTCTGTGAAGGAACTTCTTCACTTTCAGCACTTTTCGATACCTTCCGAATTTTTCTTTTTGGGATTTTGTTTCGCCGATGTCGGCGGATACAAATGATAGCAACAGCGACAGCAACACCAACGATAAGTCTAAAAAATAAATTAAAATAATAAAATTTTACAAATACAAAAAGAAAGAACTTGCAAAACAACAGGAACAACAATCCACCACCATGGAAATCCAGCTGATTTTGATTTATCATCTTTTTCAGTCGAAGAAGCAACAGTTGAATATTCAATTATTGTTGTATTACCACTTTCCAATGTTGAAGCAGTTGTTGCAATTTTACTGATAAACTGGTTTTTATTAACCAAAACTTCAATATCTTTTACAAAATCAGATTTATGAATCCATATTTCAGCTTTTTTACAATCAACAGTTTTTTCAACATGTTCAACTTGAATAACAAATTGATCTGCTGCAAACCATCTATCTTCAGCACATGCGGGAAATGTAGAGATTGAAAGTGGTGAATTGACTTTAACAAAAACATGTTGTTTGCCATCATAAACCAAAACAAGAGATAATGGAGATGGATCAGCAGAAATAAACGTTGAAGAAGTATTGGTTGAAAATTTGAAGCCAGTTTGAGTCAAATGTATTGTAAATTTGCATTCAGGTGAATCACGAAGATTAACATATATATCAAAAGTTGAACCATGACATTTCGGACCAAATACAAAATTCAATGCAGGAATTGGTTGTACTGTTCCAACACGAAAATAATATGGATCATTTTTGGCTGAATTGAGAATATCAATTTTTACATTCTTTCCAACAAATTTTACAGCGTTTTGAAGCATTGCATCATTGCCTTTTTTCCACCAAAATGTTTCATCTTTTCCAGCATATGTTGCATTTAATGAAAGTGTTGTAGGTTCTTTCAAATCAACATCTTTTATATGCATATAATTTGGCTAAAAGTGAAAAGCATGTAAAAATTGGAAGGTAGAAAAAGAACGTACCAAAACCAAAAAAACTTGACATCCAAAATTAGCAGGAGTGACTTGCAATTCCATAGAATTTCTTGTTGCATCAGAACCATATTGTTGAAAAGGGTCATCTTCTGTAAAGCAAATGCGACCAGTGTTTTCTAATGGTTTTTCAGCACCTTCAATTATTCCAGTAGCATAAACACCAGGAAATTCAGCAGCTAAAAGATCGTGATGTTAAATTTAACGAACGCAAAGTTTAAGATGTGTGTTTTAAACAGTAAAGTTCGTCTACATATTAAAATGCAATAAAAACTCACTATCACATTTTTCATACAAGAACATTTTTACTTTGTAAACACCTTTTACCATTATAGTATTGATTTCACCACGAATATGATTTCGATCATCAAACAAAAGCGTAAAACCCAATTTATTTGTTGTATCTTGGCATATAACATTTCCAGATGGAGAATACAATTTCATATCAGAAGCAATATCATGGAAGCTTTTATCACTTGGAAAAATAAGATCAACATGTTCATCCAAAAGATGTAATGCAATATTTCTAAAAAAATTCAACAGTTAAAGCAAAAAATATAGTAGAATAAAAACAAACTTACGTTTTTCCATCAGCATCAACAATAGTCCAATGTCTTCGATCACCATGATATTCAATAGCAGATAATCCAACAATAAAAAGTAGCAATAAATAAAGTTGTTTCATTTTTTGTCCAACGTTCAGCAGCAATAAAAGTCAACAATGTCGTTGTTGAAAAAAACAAACGAAAGAATGAAGCGAATGAAAGGCTTTTATTTTGCTTTATTGAGTTTTTGAGGTTTTGGTGACATCAAAAAATATATGCAAATTTAAGCTTGAATAAACTTTTTGACAAACAAAAATCATGCAAATTTAAGAAATAGAAAAATGGAAAAAAGTTCCTATCTTTTCTTTTATTTTGGATACAGTATACCAATAAATTTTAATTTACTTTTTTCAATTAGCATTCGTTAAAAAAAACATACATTAGCTCCATGTTTGAGCAAATTGTGCGAAATACATTTTTGTGTCATTTTCGGAAAATTTTACAACTTCAACTCCAAAAACTATTTTTATTTCAATTGTTTGAGGTTTTGGTGTGGTCTTTGTTGATGTTGTTGCTGTTGCCGCAAATAGAACTTTTTTTTATTAGAGCGGTGAACTGTCTAGTGGATTTGATTATTAGCTTTTAGCAAAAAATTTAATTTTTTTTTCATACTGTGACGAAAGAAATGACAAGGAAAGAAAAGGAAAAAGTGTTCTTTGCCACTGTCTACATAAACAAGCTTATATCTTTTTCTCTTCTATCACCCGCCTTCTTTTCTTTCCTTTTTTGTTTTTATTAAAATGCTTTAAATATTTCTTTCTTTCTCCGTTTTTCTATCAGTTATTTATCAGCTTATCTTTAAGTCGCTGGTCGCTATTTTCATCTCGTCTCTTTTTATTTTATTCCCGTTTAATTTTATGATATCAAAAAATAAAGCATAAATGTATAATCATCGAAATTACAATTCCCTTAAGAAACGAAAGCTATAACATCTTCCTTTTTGCATTTATACAACCATTTTTTAAAATTTAATAATCTAAATGTTTTAGATGGCAACAAAAAGTGATAAATACCCATTTTTTGAACGGAGTTTTATGACATCTGATAATCAATATTACAACTTGAATTTAAATCAAAGCAAAAAATGTCGAAAATTAATTCCTGATTTCCTGTTTAATAGCAAATCAAATAATGACAAATATTGTGGTAAAAAAATTGCTGATGCAGTTCCAAAAAAAATTCGGAAACATTATTTCTATGTTGAAACATTTTTTTAAATTAGTATAAAAGGTTACAGTAGTAACTGTTAAAATAGTGATTTGTTTTTTTCTTGGATCAAAAGACATTAACGATAAAATTATGAGGGACTGCAGCAACATATTTTAAAGCATTTGATAATTATGAAGAAAAGGAAAAATCGAAATCATGGAATAAATCTTTTAAAACCTCTCCTTTTACAACTCTTAATGAAGATAATGATGATTGTAAAAAACGGTGGAAGAATAGAAATACTTTAAATACCATCAATAAAAGCACCCTTTTTCTTCATATTTCTGCTTTTGAAAATTTAAAGGAAGCTTCATCTGATTCCTTGAACGAAAATTCACAAAAATCTTTGGTAATTCAAAAGCAAATTAATCCTGTTTCAACATTTGTTTCACAAGTAAAACCAAAAATTAAAAAAAAAAACTTTTGCTTTATTTAGGGACTGTCGCTGTCTTTTTTTTCTCAAAAAAGATTGAAAAATAATGGCCTGAAAAAAAAACCCAGGCACTGCCTAGCAGGCAGGAGATGAGTACGCGATTTGATGTGTCTGTGGTTAGCACTTCAGCCTTTCTTTTTATTATTTGCAGTTTATTAAAAAATTAAATAAATGTTTTTTCGACACTTTTTTATGAAGTAATTTTTTTGCAACGGCTGGGATTCGATCCTGGTCATGCACAAAAGGCTGAAGTGCTAACCACAGACACACCAAAACGCGTACTCATCGCCTGCTTAGGTTTTTTTCTTGCCATTTTCTGTTGCAGTCGCTCGCCTTCTGTATCCAATAACTTTTCGGAGAGGGAATAAAAAATTCTGCTTCTACCATTTGATAAAAAATATCCGAAAGTATATTATTGTATCAATGATTATAGCGAAAGCGAAAATTTTTTTACAGCAACTGTCCCTAGTTTTATTCTTACATTTTTAGAATCCATTTGAGTTCCCAAGACAGCCAAATGATAAAGCATTGGAGCCGGAAATGTCACAATTTAAAGCTTCCCAACGATTATTGAATTCAAGCAAATCAGATTTTTGTTCTGATACTGAGTAAGTAATCTATAACTATGTCATAACTAAAGTTCATTAATAAAAAAATTTTGGTTAGCATAATTCGAGATTTAGTAATAGCCCTTTTTATAATTTTTCAAAACGCATTCTGTCAATTTTATAAATCGATCTGCACAGCAAAAAAATCGAAATTTTTTTATGTTACCCCCGTTTTCGGCCATTCTTAACAAGCTAGTAAATAGTACTTTTAACACGAAATTCGGCAAAATGCCGGATTTATCGAATCGAGAGTGCCGAAACCAACTTTTTTTTCTTTTTGATGGCAAATCTTTATCTGAAATCAGTTTTTTCAATCATTGCCCCCTTATAGGTTTTCGACTATGGGGAATCCGAATCTCGACTCGGCGTTTCGAAATTTTCACGTTAAGAGCCATTTTTGGCATA
>JAQIXH010000458.1:0-13145 GCA_034700145.1 Panagrolaimus detritophagus
TGGTACAAATGATATATAAAAGATTTGGCCGGCCCCTCGAAGCCCCTTTTGATTCCGACCAAAAAAACTGATTCTCAAATCTTCGACTTTTTTACAAAACTGCTTTTTTAACTTGAATTCATCTTTTTTTGTTGTTTTTATTATTATAAGCTTTTTCTCCAGCTTTTTCTGTATATAAAACAATAAAAAAATACATGCTTAAAATAAGAGTACGCGCTTTTCTGTTTTTTTTAACTAATGCATCATTTACTACAACTTGAGAGCGTGCGCATTTTCGGTCGCAAAAAAAAGTGAGCTCCTTTTTTTGCATTGTTGCACGAGCCTATGTCGCAGCTTTTTGTCGTTGCAAGATTTTTAAGAACTTTTTTTTCACATTAATTGGAATTAATATCTCATGTATTATTTTTTATTAAACATTTCAATTTTCCTGTTTTATTAATTGTTTCTTTCATAAAAACTAGACACTCAGATTTTCTTACGGTTTGTGGATGTCGGACAACGTACCTTTTTGAATGTCTAAAAAGGTATTGAAGTTACACGATTTATGTGGTGTTTGATATAAAAAAAATTACAGAACACAGATGCGAAAACTGCAATTTTGAGAATAAAAACATCTTCAGAAAGCTGAATTTCTTTTGGTGAACACGAACATGGGTATTATTCTTGAAAAAGTCAACGCATTATATCTCTCATCTCAAAATGACATAAAATATTCAAAAAATATTTTTAAAAGAAAAAATAATGTGTTTGTTTTAGATTCAAATTAAAACCGTTGAACGAAAATTTAAAAACAGAGATAATAACGCAATTGATTGAGGTATTCTTCAGTTGTCCATTTTTATCTTTGTAAAAAATGACAGACAAACATAAAAAAAGGCGTTGGTTCGATTTTTTTGCACTTTTTATGTGCCATACCAAAGCAGAAAAAAAATCTCAAGACATCTTTTGTTTATCTGTTTTAAATGCAACTGATCCCAATTTCATCTCCGGTGGTTTACTTGTAAGTTTTGTTTATGAGGCTTTTTTCCCCACAAACTTCAATTGTTTAAAATATACCATAGCAACCCCAAAAAAATATGTTCCACCTGTTGTACGACAAGGTTGACGTTCGTGAGCTGCATTCGGTTTAAAAAATGAACAAATGTTTCCTTCAATTGGAAATGCAGATAATTGAAAAAGCTGAAAAAAGTAAAGAAGATCGTAAAACTGTCAAGTAAGAATAATATAGATATATTAAAAGCAGACATAAATATAAAAATTATTGAGCTAATTAACAAGCTGGCTGGAAGACATAGGAAAATAAAATTTCAAATGCTCATCGTCCATCAGAAACTCGTCCAAATACTAATTCATTGAATGCAAGTACCCAACATGCTCAAACTGTTACACCTGCAGCTCCAGCTCCGGTTAAAACGAAAAAATACATTCCACCTACAAAACGGTATTCTTAATAAACAATAATTTTTTTTTTAAAAGTCATTACTTGGTGAAATTTTTGAATTATTTGAGTTTCCAAATTTGTTTATGTTAATCATTGGAATATCCATAGTTATGTAATTTTTCATATTTAGATTTTCATTAATCACGGCTAGAAAGTTAATTTAATTTTTATTTATTTATCGCTCCCATACGTAGCGTGATATTTTTTTTTTAAATTTAATTTAATGAAGGTTTAAAAGTTTGATTTATATTTTTCTTATGATTTATTTTATTAATAAAAACCTAAGAAGTTTTTACCACTGTACCAAAATCACAGTAATATGTAACTTTAAAATTCACTTTTTTCAATTTCTAACAAAAATGGAAAAAAGGAGAAAAAAAAGTTAAATTTTAAGCTACAGACATGAAGCTTTTAGGATAGGCTAAAATACGGTTGAAAAGAACGAAAATCAAATCCGTTTTCGTTCAGAGTGTCTCAGGGGTTTTATGTAAATATTCCGAAAGTAAAATTTGCATAATTTTGAAAAAAATAAAGTTTCATGTCTGTAGCTTAAAATTTAATTTTTTTCTTCGTTTTTTCTTTGAATTTGAAAAAAAATGAGTTTGAAACCCCAAATGACATATTTGTATAAATTTTTTTATAATCATTTTATTCAAATCAGATACAAGCAAATTTAATATAAAACAATAGCAACCCAACAAAAAAGCATTTTTTTTTGTGTAATAATATTTACACCTGAAGCAACTAAAAGAAATGATACCTGTTTACAATGAAACTAAATAAAAGATATAAAAAATTTTTAATAATATAGAAAAATTGAAAAAGAGACCGCATTTCAATAAAACAGTAACCAAAAAGTTGGAAGCCAAAAATGAAACACAACCAATACCACAAAACAAGAGTACAACATTTACTTAAAAGGATTAGTATTACTTGGGTTACCAGGAGCAGGATGTCCGGGATACCCTAAAGAATTTGGTGGATTTTGAATTTGTTGTAGTTGTGGTGGATATTGGGGATAAGGTTGTTGTCGTGAAGGATACCATTGTTGCATTTGTGGTGGATAATAAACAGGATATGGAGCAGGAAGTTGATTATTTTGTTTTGGCTGCATATAAGTATATGGTGGTGGAAAATGTATATAATCTGCTGTAAAACAATCTGTAACTAGGTGCTGATATATAAAAAAAAGAACGACGATTTGATGAAAGACACATATATTGGTGTAGTAGGATTAACAATTTTTTAATTTTTACCTAAAGTTCCGCTGAATGGTGGTGGATAACGTGGTTTAGCAGATGAATTTTCGCCAGTTTCTCCAGAGACAATATTTTGTTGTAATTGCTTCATTACATCATCTTTTTCAGTTTTTCTTACAGAACAAAAATCTGTAACTTTATGCTGAAGTCGAAGAAGTATTGGAGTCAGATCACTGTAGAACTAAAAACAGGAAATTAGTTTAATAAAATTAAACAAATGATAATATTACCTTAGTTCCTTGTTTAAGGTTTCCTTCTAGTTCAAAATATGCATCATAAGCACAATCAAGAGTTTTAAGGATAGTATGACGATGAAAATTTTGTGAATCACCCAAATGTCCAAGGTCAGGTATTGCTTCAATTAATTCATTTTCAGGTTTGCTTAATAATTCAATACCCCATTTTTGTTTTTCATATTTTGTTTTAATAAGATTATCAGCTTTTAAAGCATTTTCCAAAATGCTACGATATTTTTCAATTTCTTGACTTAATGGCCCTGTAAGACGTTCAGATGCAAGAGGAGTCCATTTTTCTTTAAATTGTTGTCGCAAATTATAATCACTTTCCTTCTCTTCTTGAATTAAACGTTGAGTTTCATTGAGAAGTTTTACATTTTGAAGATAGAGTGATGGCAATTCAGCAATTTTATTAGAAATTGATTGGACACCACCACATTGCTTAACCTTTGAAGATTTTTGTCGAATTGATTCAGGACATTTTTTATAATGTAAAACATCATCCAAGGCAGCAGGAAGATTAAAAGAAGCTAATTGACTAAAAATGAAAATTTAAATCTCAAAAAGTTACAAAGAGCACATACGCATTTAAAAGTTGAGTATATTCATGAATTCCACCAGTTTCAACATTAGGAACTTCAGTTTTGCGACCTTCAAAAGCAGAAAGGGTATTTTGAGCGAGCCATTCTTTAAAGCGATGTGATAATTGTTCTTCAACTGAAGTTTGCCTATCAACTGCAGCTTTATCTAATTGTGGAAGTGATTTTGGATCATGACCTCGTTCATGATACTGTAACGAAAGAAAATTAAAATCGAATTCCTGGAAGTTTTTAGAACTTACAATAAAATCATTTTGGGCTGCTTGTAAAGCGGTGGCAGCGATACAAAGTGTTGAAGAATGATCTTCACCAATATGGTGCTTAATTGGATCAGCAAGACGAGCAAGTTCCATTAAGCGACAAAGTTGTTCATCAATTTTAGGTTCACTTTCACACATTTTTAAAAAATGAAAATTTGCAGCAGCTTCAAAGCTCTTTGCTTTACCAGAAATAGTATTTATCCAATTTTTATCAAAAACGCCTTTAACAACATCACGACTCATCATTAATAAAGCATCTTTGTATAATTTTGCCCCTTGATTTGCAACTTTAACAAGGTCGGTTGCAGACATGTTTGCTTAAAATTTTATAATATTTTTTGTAAATAGCATTTTTGGAAGATCTTACATTTTGAAGCTTTAAGATAAACACATTCTTGAGCTTTTGCGAGCATAATTGCAGATAATGCTGTTAATGTATCGGGCATTAAATCAGGAGTTGGCTCTTTTGAAACCATTTCCAAAATATTAGCTTTAAGATTATTAAAAGCACTTGCAGCTTCACCTTCATGAAAATCTTTTTCAAATGGATTTTTATCCATCTTTAGCTGTGTAACATTTTCATTTTGATACGCTGTTACTGCAATAAATGTTCCAAGATCTTTTTCCATAAATCGTTCAAAATTTGATGTTTCTGGATTATATCTGTAAATAATCAAAACTGGACAATATTTATGCATTGGTCGTAGTACAACCTAAAAAAAAAGATATTATTACTGTATTAAAAAAAGCTAAAAATAACTTACAGAATTTTTACAAACATTTCCTTCTTGATTAGTTGTCAATTTTAATTTTGCAAATGATAACTCGGATTTCATCCATTCTGAACCTTTTGGAAATCGAACATTTTCAATATGAGGATATTCTTTTTGTTTAAATTCTTCATCGGCAGATCCATCAGAAACCCATTCAGACTTTGTAAATTTATACCTTTAAAAAGCGTTCAATAAAAAACCAGCACTAAAACTTGAAGAAAAAAACAACATACTTTTCATTTCCAACTCTTCGAAATGCCATTGAAAATAAATAACAATTTTCAGGTTCTAAACCTTCAACAGTAAAATGTAATTTTGGAGAAGGATTTCTAAAAAAAGAAATAAAAGATTATAAAAAAAACAAAAAAACTCACCTTCCAGCTTTTGTAATAATCATTTCATTTTGAACTTTCTTAAATCTTTCCCACAAATCTTCTTCAACAAGTTTAACTTTAATTCTATCTTTTAGATCATCAACTTTTATTTGTTCAGCAATAGCAGGTAATTGAAATGGTGCAGAAAGTGGAGCCGAGATACCTTGTGGAATAATATTATTATCAGCAGTAACTTTTGGGCCAGGAATTGTTGGCATCGACATTTGATACGGTGCCATTTGATGATATGGCAATGAAAAACCATTCATTTGATTCCAAGAAAGCATTTTGAATCCTTTTTAAATAACAAAATGAACTAAAAGTAATCCGTAAAATTGTTATGTAACTGATAATTATAAAAAAAATATTGCACTATCACGATTTTTTTTTTTATAAAAAAAGAGAGGAAAAAACTGTCGTCCACCTTGATAAATTTGTTCTAATAAACACTTTTCTTTTTTCACAGAAACTTGAAGAGAGGGAAAAAAAAATCATGATTTCTGTATTGAGACTTATAACTCATGCAAAGGAATTTTGTGGCAAACTGCAATAAACACCTAAGAGATTTTACTCATTAATCATTGGGGTCACTTTTTTATTTTTCTTTGCACGAGTTATATTATTTTACTGTAGTTTATAAACTTTTTTTGCTTGAGAAGATTTTTGTTTTTGGGTTGCGCAAAACAAAGGCACTTCAGAACCACTCAAGTGCCTTTGTTTGGTCGACTAAGTCAGGAAACGAGTTATAAGTCTCAATACAGAAATTATGATAAACTTTTTCTTTCCCTCCCCTCAAGTTTCTGGGAAGGATACGAAAAGAAAGATATAAATGAATGGCATTTTTATGAACTTAATTTGTCCCGCCTCCCAGACTTACATGCGAAGCATCTGCAGTACCTGAGCAGTGACTGCAATTCGGCAGGTACTGCAGTTTGCAGTTATGGCACTATCGGCTCTATGTTTTTCTTTTTCTTCTTGCCTTTTTTTTGTAAAATTTTGTTCAGTGTTTTTTTCTAAAAAGAAATCTCGTTTTAATATATTTTAACACCAGTATCCCTCCTTCAAAATGTAAAAGGGACCAGAATGCCCTTTTTAAGGTTGCGCAAGGTGATTGTTCTTTAATCAAATTTTGACGACAACAAAAGAACAGCGAAACATTTGCAACCAACGAAAAGAATAGTTGTTAAACTATTCTTTTTGTTTTTTGTTAAAACACATTAGTATAAATTAAAAACTCTAATAATAATAAAGTGTAACATTTATTGCCTCTCCAATTTATTTAATCAAAAAATAATAATAATAACAATACAGTAATAATAAATTTTTACCATAATTGTTTAACATTAAATAGTTCACGAGCTTTATGACGAGGAATTGCAAGACATTCAACGTGTAATCTTCCATCAACTTGAATAAAATATCAATATTTGCATCAAAGTTTTAGAAATTTTTTTACCTAAAGTTTGGCATAATTGTGTAAAAAGAGGTATTAAACTTTTATTTAGTAAAACAATTTAGGGAGGTGTAAAAATGCCTAATTAATTGCTCGTGGGAACACGATAAAATTTTACAATAAAAACGGGGCGATTCAATTCGCTGGTAAAAACTTAGGAGATAATAAAGACTTGAAAAGCTTTAATCTAAAAAGAACAGTAATTTTACAATGCTCACGTAGCTTACTGTAGACGCACTACAGGAGCGCGCGCAATTTTGGTTAACTATGTTGTAGATTCTGTTAAAAAGCATATGAAAAAAAGTGCAATATTTTTTTATGATCGATTGATTAAACTTTCGTGCAGACGCTGAAGCGAAGGTGTTGAACAAACCAACGAAATTCAACAGCAGAAGAAATGCTGTCATGCATGGTTCTTTGTCTTTTTCTGCGGCTTATCACAATATTATGCATTGTTAACTTTCGGTAGAAAAAAAAATCGATGATAAGTTAAAAGCACCAAAAAATATGAAAATAATTCGTTTTTCCTTTTGAGTTTTTTATACTGAAAATATACATTTTTGTTTATTTTACATTCTAGCAAAAGAATGACAATTCATGTTGGAATATACCCCGAATATGGAAGATTATCGTATTACAATGATGTCGAAAAAAATGTAATTGATATGGTCATAGAAAAAGGTAATTTCTTCTATTTTATGTTTTATTAAACGTATTTGACTTATTTTAGTTCATTTTAATGAAACTGAAAAAGTGTGTTTTATGTTTGAAGAAATTAAATCAAAAATTAACGGGATTCAACTTGGATGTGTTTGTATTTGTTTTTTGTCAGGTTACGATAATGAAATTCGTAAAAAATTTGTTGAAGCAGGATTAAAACATGGATTTAAAAATGTTGAAATCATTGATTGGGACACAGCCTTATATATAAACGCAATGTCACAAATTAATTGCAAACTTTTAAACGGAAATGTTGTTTGGATATTTTTGGATATATATGTTCTTGTATGGCAAATAAATGATAAAAAAGCTAAATATATCGGTGATTGGTTTGCTGAAACTTCAAAACTGAATGAATTAGAAAAAACTGTGAATGAATCAAAATTAAAAAAAGGACCGGATATTGTGCTTTACAACGGTAAAGTAATAAATGAAACAAACTTAAGAAAAATTTCAGCAACGTGTCAAATTTTTATTTATAAAACCGGTGCGTGTTGGGAATCCAGAGCAAGTATTTTGAAAGCACGAATAACAGCCGGTGACGGTGATTTGGCTCATCTTCATGTTACAAATTTTTTGTCTGATGAAATTACTATAAAATTCGGAGGCAAAGAAATTGCATCTTTCAAACCGGACCAACATTTACCAATAAATTATTCTCAAAAACTTACCAAAACAAATTTAAATCGGACATTAAAAATAGTAAGTTTTAAACACAAAAAATAAGATTTTCAAATACGTTTTTCGGTCATTTTAAATATGTTATTAAAAAAAGCTTTTTAGAAAGCAGGGACAGAAAAAGAGGAACCATTCGAACTACCAAACTATGAAAATATTTTGTTAAGGTTTGAAATAGATACAAATGGAATTTATCATGTTACTTTTATTGAACATCCCAACGAATCCATTCTAAGCCCAAAAGAATACCCAAAGAATTCTGTCACAAAATTAAATTACAACAAAATATCAAACAATTCAATCTTTTCTTCTGCCAAAAATTACAATATTCCATCAACATTAACTCCTTCAAAAACAAAGATAAATGTTATTGGAATAGATTTGGGAACTTCAAGATGTTGTGCAGCAGTTAATCGAAAAGGTGGAATTGTGACTGTTCACTTGGATAATACAGGTGAACGTTTGCTACCCTCTTATATTTCTTACGACGAAGAAAATGCTATATTTGGCAGAACGGTAATGACACGATTGCGAAATTTTTCAAAATCAATAGTTTTTGATTCAAAGCGAATTATCGGAAGAAATATTAACGATATTGAAATAGACTCAAACTGGCCATTTAGAATTTCGCAAAAAAATGATAAAGTTGTGATGGAAATTAGAAAGTTGAATGTGGCCGTGGGAATAAGTGCGGAAGAAGTTGCGGCAGATTTGTTGAAATTCATAAAGAAAAAAGCAGAGGATTTTCAAGGAATCAAATTATCGAATGCCGTAATAACTGTTCCAGCAGCATTTTCAGAAGCTCAAAAAGCTGCCACATTAAAAGCAGCGAAGATGGCAGGATTCAAGGAAAATATTAAACTTTTGCCAGAACCGATTGCAGCTGCATTTGCATATTTCATTGATCGAACAATTCCAAACAATTCGAATGTGCTGCTTTTTGATTTGGGGGGTGGGACGCTGGATGTTTGCGTTTTCAAAATCGAAAATGACCAAATTCAAATTCTTTCAAACACGGGTGACACAAAACTTGGGGGAAGAGATTTTGATACAATTTTATTCAATCATTTTAAAAATCAACTTGATACAAAACACGGCATTTCGTTGAACAAAGATAAAAAGTATAAACTCATTTTGGATTGTCAGCGGATAAAAGAGGATTTAACAGCTGTTAAAAGTGTCTGGTATGTTAAACTTTTACAAATTTAAGAGAGCGTTTTAGTAAAAATCAAAAAAGGTGTTCATCGAGGTATCTCAGATCGGGCAAAAATTTTTATCAGTTGTTAGGCATGTTGAGAGAAGGTTTTTGCCAACTTTTTAGTGTCAACTATCCAATATTAAGGTAGCTGGGATACCTTGAGGTCACAAATTCACAAAATTCATAAAAAATCAAGAAATTATTCAATCAGGATAATTTCCCCTGCATATTTTTTAGCAAATAATTAAAATATGCAATATAGAAATACAATTATGATAATTCAATATGTGTTTTAAATAAAAAAGACGATTTTTCTTCTCCCAAATATAGCATTTTTCAATGTCGTAGTACAAGTTGTCTCGTGATTATTTTAAAACGTATATCAATTTTAACACGGTCCATTAAAATCTTATTGTTTTTGGACAAATTCGGTGTCGCTTAATCAGTTTTTCAATACTTTTTACCTCCGAAAATAAAAAAAGTTAAATCGTAATAGTCAAAATTATTTATAGACCAAAACAAAGTCATAACAGTTTTTCAGTTTTTCAGTTTTAGCGTTTTATCAGAAAATCAATTGTCAAGCCGTTTTCGTCCCGCTCTGCGCCATTCGATTCACCGACCTCGAAAACCTATAAGAGGGCGAAATTAATCCAAAAAAATAAATCCCTAATTTTTTTATGAATTTTGGGAATTTAAACGTTCCGATTTTTACATAAACGCTCTCTTAAAGTCAAGGATAAGAGTATTTTAGCTTAAACGTTGATGAATATGACACAAATTCCTCGGAAATAATTACATTAAAACGGGAGGAATTTGAAAGTGTAACAAAACCGTTGCTGAATCGAATCCGAAATACCCTTATTTCTGCCATTCATGATTCCAAATGCAAAGAAAATGAAATCAATAAAATTTTGCTGGTTGGAGGTGGAAGTCGAATGCCGATGATTCAAGATTTGTTGAAAAAAATGTTTCGAGATTCTGAGCATATTTGTGAGGAGCATCCCGATGAAGTTGTTGCAATTGGGGCAGCGTATTATGCTTGCACTATTTTTACTGAATAACGGACCTTTAGTCTATGTCGTATGTACAAAATTATGGAATAATCACCGATAAATAACGAGTCTTTTGCTATGGAAAATCCGTTTTTATCAATTTTTTAAATTTTTTTTTTCATGTTAAATTGTCTCCATTTTATAATAAATGACAGTGATACCTATTTCCAAAACACAGCAAAAATGAATTTGTTTTACCCTTCCACTACCTATTTTACAAATTTCTAGCAACACGACTTTTTTTCAAAATTATTGATCGCTCGAAGAATTTTTTTCTCAGAATAATAATAAACAACATACAAAAATCGTCAAATATTTTAGCGATTCAACTATTTTTATCAGGAAACCATATAAAAGTTGTACAAAAACAGTTAAAAAATGTAGTTGAAATTGATTTTTTAGTTAATTCGTCCGTATTTGAATTTAAGTAGTTTTATGATTTGACGAATTTACAAAAAGCGCAACATTTTTAGGTTTTTGACGCAAAAGAACTTGTTTAAAAGATCGCCGAAAGTTTGTTTTTTTTAACCATTAATTAAACATTATTTTTTAATATTTTTTTGGTTTTTTTTTTAAGAACTTTTGAAAAACTAAGCATTTGTTTAATTTTCTGACAAAATTTCTGAAGAACATAAAATTCGTCCCAATAAACTTCTTGATGGAATTCTTGCAACAAAAATTTTCTGCTTATAATTTAATCAAAAAGCGTGTTATTACATTTAATAAAAAAACTAAAATTTTTCAAAAAGTTCACACCTCCATCTTGCATATGTTTTACCTACTCTTTGATCAAATGACCCGTTCAGTTTTTACAAGACTTCCCTGATGTGAACCCACCAACCAGCATTTTATGAGCTGGAAAACACACGATAACGTAGACCGTTAAACGGTAAACGAAATCCATAGGGAGAAACATATCCGGCCCCTAGACCATGAATGGATAAGTCCTTGTGTGATTCCAGTATTCAAGGGAAGCTTGTCTCCCATGAATGCAATGAAAATCAAACTTGCTTTTATTCGAGCCATGCAATCAAAAGAAGGACGAACGACAATTTCAGTCGAGACAGCAGAGAACGAAAGAGACACTATTTCTCTGTTGCATTATTTTTTTTTACAAAAAAGTTTTGATTCTTTTTTACAGAATTTTTTAACGGTTTTTGAGGGATGCAGAATAGATAGATTTAGAAATGCAATATTTAAATTGATTTATTTTTCATTATTATTAATTTTTATTTTAAAAACACGTGCGTGCGCATAAAGTAATAATTGTAAAAACAAAAATGTTTTTTTATTGGCAAAAAAACAATGAATAAAAGACAATAAACAAAAAACAAATTATTTGGCAAAACAAAGTTTTTGCATTTTAGACAATTTTAAATGATCAATATCAGGAACAGTAAAGCGTGGAACTTCGTAGTCAAGATTTTGAGTTTCAATTACTTCATCAATAATTTCTTCAAGACGATTTTTATAAGCAACAGAAAGTTGACGAGAAAAACGAAATGAGAAAATGGTATGTTTATTTTTCTAAAAATTTCAAAATTTCACTAACGAATTAAGTATAATATTTACCTTCATATAATCGTAAAATGTTTCAATATCAAAAGTATCAGTAAGACCATAAAAAAGAATATAATCAATTTTCGAAAAATGTTCAATTTTTATAAGTTTTTTCATTGTTTCAGTGTAATAAAATAGCGACCGGAGTCTTGACTGCTAAAATAATTGCAAAAGTGTTATGAACGTAAAAAATGAACTTACACAATTAATTTTATAAGTTTTGGAAGAGCTTCAACATGTTTTTCCAATGGAATATTTGAATCATTTTCATTATATAAATTTGAAAAAGTAAAATTAAGGCATTCAACATTTTTTGAGAAGCAAACGAAATCATTAAATGAAATAGTTTGTTCAAGGACGAATATTTTTTTAACATCAACTTTATAAATACGTGGAAAAATAGAAAAAATTATTTTTGAAGTTGGTCCAATTACATCACCAGTTACCCAAAATTTGTACGAAATATTCGAAAGAATAATACGTTTTACAATTTTTTCCAAAGCAGCTTCCAATTCTTTATCTTCACGAAAATAAAAGACATGAAACTTGTTTGAATGATCAATTATGATAATTGGATTTTTAATAAAGAAATATTTGCATATTTGAATCAATTTTTGATAAACTTTCGCAGAAGATGGATTTTTTGCAATATAAAAAATTATTGAATCTGGCAATGACCAATTTTGAAGGAGATATGGACCAGAAAAATAAATTCTTTTTGCAGAAATTGGATTCATTACTTTTCTACGTTTAAATGAATTTGAAGTTGAAATTTGAAAAATGCTATTATTTAATGAATCCATTGCTTTAGTTTTAAAAGACTGCACTTTTACTGAAAAAAATAAAACAGTTACAATCCAGATAATAAAAAATGTTTTTAAAAAAGTAAAAAAAAGAGCGTTCGCGTATTTTAAAATAATTAAATGAAAGATATCAAGAAACCCTCAGTGAAACAAAATGTTTTCAACAAAACTTTTTTTGCGCTATTGAAAAAAATTTAAATGATTTGAGCAAAAAAAGAAATCAATAAAAAAAACCTTTTTGGTAACTAGACAAGAGATCCCGAGTACCATTGTTTATAAAAGAGGGTGCGAACTTTTTTCTTGCTCTGAAAGCGAACTGTAATATTAGAAAAAGAGAGGGAAAAACTTCGGAAAAAAAATAAGCAAAATGAAAAAAAAATTTTCGGGAGATTTTCTGTGAGATCTCCATTTGGCAGCCCTACTCAATATCTTTAAGCATAACTCATTTCTTTAGTATCGGAATCTTCAAGGTTTTTTCGAATTTCTTTTTGTGAACTTTCAACCAAATTTTTGGGCATTGATAACTTATTGCAATAAAAGAAATAAATGAAAATGCCTGAAAAGAGTCATTAACCTTTTCTCTTAGAGATCTGAGATCATTGAGTCATGGATTCAAAAAAAAACGAAGAACTGCTTTTTTTTCAAAAAAGTCTTCTTTATGGCATAATTGATTCAATCAATGAAGTAAAGAGACTATTCTTCAACCTAAATAATTTTTCTTTTCGTAGCAAAAAAATTT
>JAQIXH010000459.1:0-13138 GCA_034700145.1 Panagrolaimus detritophagus
TTTTCTTACAAAAACTGCTTTTTTATTCCAGATTGTTAATAAAAAAAACCGTTAAAAACAACATTTCTATAAACATGGAAAAAGTTAAAGGAAAAAAGAAAGAAAATGTTGAAAGAGCAAATTTTTGATTTTTTACATCGCCTTTTTTACATTGCCTTTTTTTTAAAAATATTGAAATAAATCAATGCGATTTTTGTTGTGTTACTTTCGTCGACAAAAAAAGGCTCTCCTTTCTCTATTAAATGAAAAAGAAGTGTTTATTGATTCATTTAATATTTTATTTAAAATTTAAAAACGAATATGCTAATTAAATAAATTTTTTTTAAAACATTCTTTTTAATATTTCACTAATCATAATTTAATGATTTGATGGCATTACAACCACATCAAACCGTTATTGATGGAAACAAAACATTTATTAAAAACAAACTTAAATTTAAAAAGTTTTGAGAGATGAAAACAAAGGATTATTTAAAATCAAAATTTGTTCTCGATTACAAAACAGTGTTTTTAATTGACTTTTTTCTCACATTTTCAAAGTTAGAACTGAATTTAAATCTTTGAACAAATTTGAAATATCTGCTTTAAAAACCATTTCCTTTGTATAAATCGCTTTTCAAAAATGAATTTATGTTTTGGTGTTTTTAAAAAAAAAGAAAACTGAAGCAACAGAAAAAAAAACATCGGCTTTTTTCGTTCAATTTCTTAAGAATCAAAAAAGAATACGAAATCTTGTCCACATTTTTTGTAAAAAAAGGAAAACAATTCTTGTATTCTGAAATATTTTATTTTTATAGAAATTCGATAAAAAGAAAATGTTTTACAAGACGACTAAAAATTTTTTTCAAATTCTATCAAAAATACTAAATCCATAAAAACGGTAATCTAGGAGAACGTTGGATTAACTATAAATAAATGATAAATTGACTTATTGAATATGTGACCACCAAAAATATTTAAACTCCCAGATTCTTACCTTAGTTTTAAAATGGGTTCTTTTCAAGATACATTGGCAAAAAAATGACACTATTGAATCTGACGGCATATTGTCATTTTCATTTCTTTCAAGTAACAAAACTTGGGATTATAGTTGTTTTGAAAAAGATATTTATTAATGCTATTTAATTTTTCTATTGTTACTGCCGTAATCCTTTTTACATTTATGCAATTTTCAGATATGGACTCGTTTTCGAATGTGTTTCATCATACTTTTTATGATTGCCTTCCCTTTTGCCGTAGACGGATATTCCGCTTTTACTTCCCAGTGTTCTGTAACAACTTTTCAATCATGCCTAACTTTTCGAAAACTATATTATTTTAATCGCAGAATTGTTTTTTCAGCTTTGAATACCATTGCCATCTCCCTTATTGCCATTAACTTTCTTCAAAAAATAAAAGCAGCTCCCTTCGAGCAAAAGCTGAATATCGATTAATTTATCAAGATATTTTTTTCTTCAGCATTTCATTTGATTTCTTTTTCTCTTAAATTTGTATCCGCTTCAACAGCCGGAAATCTCTTTTTTATCATTTATGTGTTTTTCAAATATTCTTTGGCACTTTCATCATTTAGCTGTTATGGGAGATCACATTTTGTTTTATCGTCAAGTTTCAAAGTCGCTTATTTCCAATTTTATCGCTTACATGTTTTGTTGCCAAAAAATAAGCAAGCTTCAACGAAAAATATTATGAACAATTTTCCCACTGCAAGTCTTATCACAATTATGTAACATTTTGTTGTATTATATGATTAGAATTTGATAAACATTAATATATAAAATGTAATTAGGATTAAACGTTTTTGAACAAAAAAAATGAATGAATATGTCTAAAAAACAACTTTTTTTTATACGAATAATTCTGTATTCCTCATTCTTGTGAAAGTTATCATTTTCTAGACTAGGAAAAATGAACAACAGGCACTACCAATTTGAGTCTGATCATCAAGAGGACAAATTCCCATGAACTAAAAAATTCAATTTCAAAACTTGTACTTTTTTAGATCAACTTACCGGTTGCGTTTGGTGCATGCCTTTTGGGCACTGTGCCTTAGCAGCATCAAAGAAGGTTAAAATAACAAAAAGAAGAACGATTTGGAAAAAAATAAAATAATTCATTTTGAAACACCAAATTTTTGAATAAAAAATTTTGAAAATATTATGCATGAGAAATATATATATACCCTTTTTTCTGCAAACAACAGCCACAGCTGTGACAATACCTAGCAGATTTAAAATAAATTAAAAGAAAGAGTTAATAATATTTTAGTTTAAACACATATACGCCTATTAAAAAAGCAAACAAATGCAGAGGTGTCATAAAAGGGATAGAATTTTTTTTTCGCATTTTTATTCATCTGCAAAACAAAACTCAGCGTCGAAAAAATAGAAATTTATTTTTGTTTAAATAAAACAAAAAAAGCTTCTTTCGAAATCAAAAGAACAAATAATTTTTAGCAGTTTTTGCTTATCATTTTTTTTAATTTCTTCAAAACAAAACAAAATTAAAAAAACAAAAAAATAATTCAATACATAGACAATTTTCTTTCGTTTCAGGAAAAAAAACGTAAATATCGGCGTGAAAGAGCGGATTCCAGCGCTCTCGAAGATGTAATTAAAACAAAATTATATTTTTCCCTCATCACAAAGATTACACATTCTCCGATGTTTTATTGGATCAAATAATTCGAAATCGTCATAATAAATATTTCTTCCAACAATTTTTTCTTCGATTATTTTATCAACCAAAGTAACCAACTGCCTTTTATAAGCTTCAGAAATGTCTCCACGAAAAATAAAAACGAGCTGTGCTTTTATTGGATTCTAAAAATATATTTTGTTTAAAAGCCATTTTTTCTAATTTTCGACCATTTTAAAAAATTACGAACTTTGAAAAAAAAATTTTTGTTACGGATTTGGCTAAATGTTGGCCCATATGCTAAATCGTAGTCGTAGATCACTATGACCTCAGAAAACGTTGACTTGGCATCATTCGCACGAATGCTCCCACAACATTATATTTAATTATAAAAAACGCCGGAAGAAAACTCATAAGGTATTTCGCAGGTTATAATTTTTTTTGATGCCGTAGATGTTGGCGATATACATTCACACACAATAAAAATATTGATAACTACGCTATTTTTAAGTTCTTATGGTTTTTTAATGTAGAATTGAATGGGGTATCTTGAATATATGAAAAAAAAATTGTGCCCGTACGGCTAAAAATTTTTTTATATGGGATTACCGTAATCCACTTCATAAAAGTCGATAAATGATTTACAAAATGTGGACAAAAATGGTCACACCCAATACAGAAAATGTTCAAAAATTCAATACCCATCCATCTGATACATAATTTTCTGATTTCATGATCAAAAAATTTTTCTCCTTAAGTCCCTGACATCATTCGTAACGTGCGAATGATGCCAAATCCACGTTTTCTGAGGTCATAGTGATCTACGACTACGATTTAGTATATGGGCCAAGAATTAGCCAAATCCGTAACAAAAATTTTTTTCTAAGTTCACAGTTTGGTCGAAAAAGTGGCTTTTACAAAGCTTTTAAAAAATGAAAGATTACTTTAACAATAAATTTTAATAAATCTTCAACAGAAAAAATTTCTGGAATATCCCAAAAATATAGCCATTTAATTTGTTGAAAGTTTTTAAGCTGAACAAAATTTTGTAGAGTTGTACGCTGTAGAGCGTCCCTGGTGAAATTGCTACAAAAAAATTCAATTCAAGATATTTGTAAATTTTTGTCAAACTTACTACTGAAAATATTGAAGATTCGGAATAGCTTCCACCACTTTTTCAAACATAACAATTTTTCTTTTATTATCAATAATTTTACCATAATTTTTTCCATTTTTGAAAAGATTAACGTGTGTCGGAATTGATGTCAAAAATTTAAAATCGTCAAAGTTTATTTCGTTACACTTTAAAAATAATCGTGTAATTTCGCATTTATAAATTTTGCCACAAATTACTGGAACAACATTTGATGATTCTGAATCACATATAGAAAATTCATGTTTTGGCCAAATTTTGATCATCATTTTACTAATATTAATCTTGTAACAACATTCCTCATTTTCCATTTCGCAACCAAAATTATCATTTGCACAAATCATTATATCCAAAGTATCAAAAATTTTGCATCTTTCGGAAATAATAAGAATGGGATTTCTTTCAAAAAAATATTTGCAGCTTTTAACCATTTTTGAATAAACTTCGGAAGTGGATGGGTTCTTTGACGTATAATAAATAACTGAACTTGGTAAAGAGAAATTTTGTTTTATTGATGATTTATGGGGCCATGAAAATTTTGACCGATTTGTTTCTGGCTTTTCAGAATCAGAATCATTCATTGTGGTTTTCTTTTTCCCTCCAAAACAGCTTTCAAAAAAATTAAAAAATAATTTGTACATTTTAAAAAAGAAAAAGAAACCTGGACGATAGACAAATATGATATATTAGGTGCTTTGGTTTACTAGACAAGAGATCCCAAGTACCATTGTTTATAAAAAAGGGTGCGAACGTTTTTCTAGCTCTGAAGGAGCATTGCGCAAAGGGGAAAACGAGAAGGAAAAAATTTGCTAAAAATTATAAAAAAAGCGAAAGATTGAAACTACAAAATATTTGATAAAATTTCCCTTTGTGCAGTGCACCTTCAGAGGAAGAAAAAAGTTCGCACCCTCTTTTATAAACAATAGTACTTGGGATCTTTTGTCAACCCCTTAGTGCTTTGATCTATATATTTTTATGCAAAAAAATTAGTTTTTCAATAATTTTTTTTTGCCTTTTCTCTGACGACTCAAAGTGAGTATTCTATTAAGACAAAAATCAGTAAAAATCATTTTAGTTCTTTCGTTTATTGCTTGAGAAAAATAATGCAAGCATACACTTTGGAGAAAAACAAATCACTGAAAAAAGTTTATGAATTTTGTTTCCGGCAAAGATTATTGATTTGAACTTCACCTTCTATTTCTTTTTGCAAAAACCAAAAATTTTTTCCTTTTATTAAGACTAAACAAATGCGGATTATTTTTGCTGAAAAAAGCTCGCTTAGTTTTGAATATTTTATTTTTATTTTAACAATGACAAGATAAACTATAAAATTTTTTCTGTGTTGGCTGTTTCAAAGATAATCAAAGAATTATCAAAGGAGAACTTCTTATCAATAAACCGACAACAAGTTTCGCATGTAATTTTGACGAAATTAAAATTGATAAAATGTAGTTAACTCTAGCATTTCGATATTTACTTGTTTTTCCCGCAACGAATTTGTTTTCAGCAATACATGGAATTGCAGGAATTTTTATTCAACAATGTTTTGCATACGGTGCAATTGCATTCCCTTTTTATCCATTTATTTATATGGAAACATGAGAAATACAAAAGAAACCTTGGTTTCTTTTTTGTTTCTCGTAAAATTTCAGGTACATTTATATATATTTGTTTTTGCTTTCGATTGCATTATTTCTTTTGTTGATATTTGCTGCATATTTTATTTTTTCTTGTTAAAACAAATATTACAAAAACAATAAAATTTGGTGTACAACAAACTTTTATTTTCAATGTGCTTGCATATGAAAAAAAAGAAACTAAAGAAAATGAAGATTTTGAAGCCATTTTTAACTCACCTTTTTTAAAAAACCGTAAAAAATCTTATACAAACGCAACTAAAAAAACTTTCCTTTTCATGCAACTTTTTCTTTCCTTTTAAATATTTTATATTTTTTTGAGTAAAAAAAATTATAATTAGTTTAGTGTTATTTTCTTTGTACATATTTATTTGAATTTAAATGATGAACCAAAATTCCAAATTTATATGTCATTTATAATCTACATTCAGCAATTAATTTTATTTCGCTAACTTATTTTTGATGGATGATAGAAAAGTAATTTTATTTTTTGTTGTTCGTTTTTTAATAAATTTTTATTTTTTTATTTTTTTTTCATTTTTTTGTTTACGATGCTACAGTAATCCTGTAGGATTAAAAGGGAAAAAAATATAAATAAAAAAATGCAGCAGCTCCTTTTAACAACAAAAATGTACGATTAAAAAACTCTACTTGTTAGAAAAAAACCGAATTTATATGTCATAAAAAAATCAGCAAATTTTATCTATATTTCAGAAAAAATTCAATAATGTTCATAAGAATAATGTGTTGCATACTTTCTTTTTTTTACAGCTAACGTAAAAACTCAAATAAGAATAAATATAAAAGATATTTGCTAACGTTATTGAAGATAATAGTTTTACTAAAATAATCAAAAAATTAACCCAGCAAGAAGTAAGAAAAAAATATGATATTTTCATGCAAGTTATAAAATGTAAAACCTGTATTTTATTTTTTGGCAATTATGACAAACAAAAACGTTAAGAAAAAAGGATTTGGATTCCGCCTTTTTTCATCTCTGTCTATATTTTTTCGCAAAAAAAAGTGCAAAATGTTCTACAAAAAAAAACCAAAGGTGACGAATTTCTTTAATTTCGCTGCCACAAAAAGCAATTTTTTAATTTTTTTCCAATGATATTCGTTTTTGAATTTTTTATTGACTTAAATTTTTTGTATCAAAAAAGTTATCAAAAATAAATTTTGTAAAACATTAACTTTTTAACTGTCGTTGCTTTTGTGTTATATGCATTTATAATAACTTTTATTTAAAGGTTATTTTAACGAAATTAATGATTAAATATTTGTCTTTAGAAATAATTAATAGGTCCACGTTAACGAACAGACAGTTTCTTTTATAAATTTCTAACCTTTTTTGTATTCAAAAAAAAACAAGAATCTTTTTAGAGAGTTTCTATCCCTCTCCTTTTTTAAATTAAAGAACAATGAAAAACAAATGAGCTTAATAAATATGCAACAAAAAAAAAATAATGCAGTAGCACATACGTTATCGTAAAATACGTTTTTTTAAAACCGAAATCTCTGATTTATTTGTTACAATCAATGGGTCACCTTTTGTAACCATTATTTTTGAAACAACGATAAAATTTTTTAAATAAAATTAATAATTTAAAAAAAAATTTTGTGAAATTACTACTGTTTATGGCACCACCATCACAAGAAATATAAGCGTTAATTATTAAAAGCCTTGAAGTTGATACGAATTTACAGGAAAACTAATATTTTATTACAAAATGTGCTAAAATCTGTCATTAACAAATATTTTTTGATAAAATTTTACCTTTTTTTATAAAAACTTTCTTTTGTATATTATTAAATTTTCGATCAAAAGTAACGACTTTTATTTCCCATTTTTGTTTTGCTCTTTTTTTTAAAAATTACTTGGAAAATATGCGAATGGAAAAACGTTTCGCAAATGTAAAAATTTTGTTGAACTTTATTTTTAAATTAAATTATTATTGATTCTCATTGATTAAATCAATGGTACTTTTTTTTCTTTCTCAAAACTTTGAAGCAAACATTTTAATTAATTCTTTCAATTTTTAATTTACAAATTTTAGCAGAAATTAAATATTCAAAAAAATACAAATTTCATTTAAAAATGACAAAAAAATCTTTGCAGTCTAAAACTCGGGCGACTGATGCTGCAACAAAAATGTATCAAATAACTTTTGCTTTACTTTTTTAGGAAAAAAACGAAAAAAATTTGGTTTTCTTTTGTGTTCGAAGTGAATAGAAATTTAGTTGCATATTGAGAAAAGAAGTGTTTCCTTCAAAAAATGAAAAAGGAAAACGGAAAATCGACGGACGTATTTTTGTTGGGGAATGATGTTTTTATGGCCACAACTTTTTCTTTTTCTCTTCTACGATGCTTGTGCTATGATGGAGGGACGCGCGCGTAGGCTCCACTTTGCAACTTCGGCTTTCAATGTTACAAAAAACAATTTTAAAAAATTAAAAACAATATGGTACAAAAAATTTTGCATCTGTAATTTAAATTTTTGATAATTCGTAATTTGATTTTTAATTTCATCAAATGACTGTTTTTGTTCTTTCAGTTGTCATAAATAATGAAAAATGCATAAGGCTTAGGCTTAGGCTTTACAGATCCCCGATATAGAGCCTACAGAGATCCGTCATCCAATAGTTTTTTAGTTGTGGACTGATGTTTTTGTTGCCACAGCATTTTTTCTTTTAAAGATCAAGGGTCAGCATATTTCTTTTCTTTGAAAAACGAAGACTTAAAGGAAAATATTCCTATTACTTTTGAAACATTTTGCAAAAAAACAATGCAAAATCGACGAGCATTTGCATTTGAACGTTTTCACCTTTTTTGACGTTTTCTCAATACTGAAATGTAAGCAGTAAAATTGAAAAACCACTTTTGAAATAAATTTTATTTGAGGGCACCTACTAAAATGCGGTAGCGGTAGTAAAAAAAAAAGATTCAGAATCCATTAAAAAAATGGGCTTCAGTTTTCAGAATCAGCATAAACTTCTGGACAGACTCGAAATTTACAGTAAAAAAAAATTTTTTTTACTACCACTACCGCATTTTAGTAGGTGCCTTATTTGAGTTTTGACATTTTAAAAATTATGATGATTTTGCCGAAAATGGTGGGACGCGGAGGTGCCACTTTGCAACTCCGGCCTCCAATTTTGCAAAAAAATTACAGCAATGGAGGCCGACAAACGTAGAAAAAGAAATCAAATTTTATTATTATTAAAAAAATACATTGTTAAATGTTTTGCGACGGTAATTAAAATTTTTGTTAAGTTAAAATTAATTTTTTTCTTTCATTTAATGATTCTCATTTTTCCGTCGTTTTTTCGTTAATAATGGCCCGTAAATTAACACAACGTTTGGTGTCCAATGTTTTTTTACTTGTGAAAAAACTGGCAAATTCTTTTAATTTTTTTGTTATAATTTTTAAATCAAGCAAATGAAACATAAAATATTCAAAAAAAGAGACAAATATATTTTTATGTTTAATGGTGAATTTTTTAAAAGAGAATTTTTATACAAAATAAATGTTGCACTCGCGGTTGCGAAAAAAAGTAATTCCCTTCGAAAAATGGCAGAAAAAGACGATGCAAAATCGATGGACGTTTTTTAGTTCGGAAAACGATGTTTTTATGGCCACAACTTTTTTCATCGTTTTTTCAAAGATCAATAACAATAACTTTTTTCATTAAAAAAAATGAAGACAAAAAAATGTTCCTGCTGCATTTTGGTGGTACTTGATTTTTCAAACAAAAAATTCTTTTTATTAATTTTGTTTTTAAATTATCGGTATTAAAAGAAGAAAACAAAAAACGTTAAACAAAATTTTAGAAAATGCAACTTTTTTAAAAAACGTTTGTACTTTCTTAAACAAATAAAATATTTGAAATGTTATGGATAAAATAAATATTTTCGTCCGACAAAAAACGATTTCTTTCAAAATGTTTTGAGAAAAATATTCTTTGTTTCTTACATTTTTTGAAAAGTTCCTTAAAATTCGAAAAAAAAACATTTTAAGTTGACAAAATTGTTTAAAACTTTTGCTGAAATAAATTTTACAGTTTTGATTAGTTTTTGTAAAAAACCCTTAAATAATTATTTATTTTGCAAAAAATTAAATTTTATTTTTTCATCAGAAATGATCTTTGCAATAGTTTCTGGATGAAGTAATATTCTTTGAGATAAAATATAATTAAAGTCCAATATTCTTTTATTTTTGTACGAAATTAAAATATTATTTTAATTTAATTAAAAATTCAAAAGCTTCAAATGAGTAGATTTGAAAAATTTTCAAGAAAGAAGAAACACACATTTGAAGTCGAAAACTGGTGTTCAAAAAAGACGACCTTTTTACAACACATTTTTTTCTTTGTTGTCAAAGACATCACAACGTTGTTCGTTTTTTTACAAAAACATTTCTTTTATTTTTTGCTCTTTTTTGCTGACACTATTTTTTCTTTCGCAAATATAAAAATACACGCATCTGTTTTTTGTTCTTTTTCCGCCCAAAAATGAGTCATATACGAAAATATTTATTCTTCTCCGACGTTTTTTCTATTTTGTTTATTGCAGAGAAACATTTTGCAATTTTTAACTCTCATTCTCTTTAAAATTTTTGAATAATTTATTCACAGTGGTTTTACTAAAAAATTACATTCAAAAAATTAAAAACATTTTTTAAAAAGATTAAAAAACAGTAACAAATGAAAGAATTAACAATCAGTGATGTTACCATTATTTAAGAAAATTAACGCTGGAATCCTAAAGATCATCGTCTCCTTTTTTTCTCATGTTTTCACTTTTAATCCTGTTAAAAAGAAATCAAAGTCTGCACTTTTTTTTTCAGCATTAAAATATAAGTTTTAATGCAATAAAAACCTTTTTATAAAATAATGGAAATAAACATTTGTTTTTTCATTTGTTTCTGTAAATAAAAAAATAGTTTATTTCATCATAAATTAACATTTAAATTTTTAATGAATCAAATGAGCAATGCTCAAAATTCGAATGTCATAAATGTCATTTTTTTGGTTTAAAAGAATATTTAACAATAAAATAAAACCTATCACAGATGGCACATTTGTTTTCAAAAAATTTTGTTTTTTTCTTTTGTTTCTGACGCTTTTGCAAAAATGAAAAGACACACATCTGTTTTTTGTTCCTTTTCCGTCCCCAAAAATGAGTCACATTAGAAAATATTTTTTCTTCTCCGACGTTTTTTTCTATTTTGATTGTTGCAGAGAAACATTTTGCAATTTTTAACTCTCATTCTCTTTAAAATTTTTGAATAATTTATTCACAGTGGTTTTGCTAAAAAATACATTCAAAAAATCTGAAACATTTTAAAAGATTTAAAAAAACAGTAAGATATTAAAAAAAGAAAAGATTATTAATATTCTCGTTATTTAAAAAAATTAAAATTGAAATTCTAAATACCATCTTCCCTTTTTTTATCTTTCGTTTTTGCTACTAATCATGTTAAAAAGAAATCAAAGTCTGCTATTTTTGCTCAGCATTAAAATATGAGTTTAAAAAAATCATTTCCTAAAATAATAGAAATTCATTTTTTTATAATAAACATTTATTTTTTCACTTGTTTCTGTAAATAAAAAAAGAATTTCTTTTACCATTAATTAACATTTAAGTTTTCATTGAAAATTTGAAAACAAATATGCTGATTTAGAAAGATTTTTTCCAATTTATATTAAACATATCACTAATTAAAATGCTCAAGCTCGAACCATCGACACATTGATGGAAACAAAAATGTTTATAAAAAAAACAAACTAAAATAAAAATGTATTGAAAAATGTAAACAAAGTATTTTTTGAAAAAAAAAAAGAATCGAAATATGTTGAAAAGATTCAAAAAAAATAGTATGACTAAAAATTGTCAAAGACTTCACAACGACGTTCGTTCTTTAAAAAAAAGATTGCTTTTCTTTTTTATGCTTTTTTTTGCTGACACGGAAAACCATACATTTGTTTTCTGTTCATTTTTCCGCCGCCAAAAATGAGTCATATACGAAAATATTTTTTCTTCTTCAACGTTGTTTTTTGTCTTTCATTTATTACAACAACACATTTTGCAATTTTTAACCTTTTTTTCTTTGAAATATTTTAAATATTTTTTAGCAATAATTTTATTAGAAAATGTGTCCAGAAAATTTAAAATGTAAAAATGAATTTTATAAAACAGCAGTTACATAAGAAATTCGAAGTCGAAGTCCACACTATTTAAAAATAAATTACATCGAAGGTTCATTTAAAAAAAATAAATATTTTTACTCTGTCACTTTTATATAATTAAAATTATCAGTATCACAATTGTTTATAGCGAGCCAAAAACATTTCAAATAAGAGTGCTAAAAAAAGTTCTTTTAATGTATGCGATAAAAAGGTTAAATCCCAAAAACGGAATATTTTTGCAAAAAAACAAAATTCATTTGCTTTAAATAATTTATGCAAAACCGATTCTTTGTTTAAAAAAGAAAAAAAAAACAAAACCTTTGAAAAAAGAACTTTCAAAACAAATGTTGTTTCTTCTACACTTGTTAAATCGATTTGCTAAAATTGGATTTATTTAATCCCGGGCCAAGAATGTTCCAAGTGTTTTGATGATTAAGGGTATGGATCCCAATAAGCAGATAAAAGTCTATATATATGACAAAAAAAAGTGTAACATAGAACATCATCAATATTCTTCATTTTTGGCAAAAAAAATTTCTTAAATAAATTAAAAAAATTTTTTAACGATAATATGTGGGACAAAAAAACACAATTCTTGCGCAAAACTTCTTTTATTATTTTTAGTTTTTGATAAACAAAAATTGAGGTCAAGAAAAAAATAAAATCATAAAAGCTTTTTCCTTTTTAATGGAAAAGAGTTAAAAGTGTTGCACTTTTTTATCGTTTCCCTCTTTTAAAGATTACAGCTTTGTTCAACAATAAAAATTCTAATCAGTTTAATTTTCATAAACAATGTTTTTAGAAAATTATGGAAATTCATTTTTTCAGATAAACGTTTATTTGTTCGTTTTTGTAAATGTCGAGGAGGAACTAACTACCTCCTATCGAACAATAATATAAAATATACGTTTATTCACCACGAAGTAAAAATAATAAAAGTGAATACAAAAATAAGGACAAAAAGAGTTTTTATACATTTTTATACGAACATATGCAAATTTCGCGTTTCCTTCGCGACACTGCCGGCCGCCACCAGAATGAACATGGATAAATATTGTTGACACCTTTGACGAAAAAGCAATTTGTTAACTTTTAACATTAAATAAAAATAATTTTTGACTATTTTTTTTCTTTCCATGGTTTCTTGCATTCCATTTGAGATTTTATGAATCCATTTTTATGTTCATCTGTTGCAGATTGAACAATTATTTCTTTCAATCCATTATTATACCATATTTTCTTTGAATTTAGTACTATATTAGATTTCTTGTAATTCTTTACAAGACGCTCCCCGCCACAGCCTTTGGAAGTTTTGGTTACATATTTTACATTTGTTACAGAAGATGGAGGTCTAATGTATTTTTGTTGACGTTGAAGTTTATCAATAGATTGATCTTTTTCTTTTTGAACCATGTCAAGCTTTAGCTGATCAATAATTTTATTTGATCTCCAAGGTTTCCATGGTTTACACATGGGATAATCAAAAATAACATCTGAATCAGTTGTTAATTTTGTATTTGATAAT
>JAQIXH010000460.1:0-13136 GCA_034700145.1 Panagrolaimus detritophagus
ACAATTATGGATAGCTTGGAGTTTTAACGTAAAATTAATTAAGTTGAGCTACAATACCTCAAAAAACCTTTTTATTTAAAAAAATTTACAGTGTTTTTGAACTTGTACTATGCTTTTGAAGTGGAAGACGTAAATTGATGAACTATTTTGCGTTCATTGCCGATTAAAATTTTGTATTTTTAAAAAAGGAATGCAACAAATGATGAAAAAAGCAAACGAAAGATTATATTCATACACATGTACTCCCGCTTAACCTTTTCTTTTGTTTTTGTTAACATAAAGTTACCCCACGTTGATTAAACAACTTAAAACTTTACTTGTTGGGCAACATATATGAAGACATACTGTGTTAAAAAGAACTTTGTTGAAAGTAATATCATAAAGCGCCAAATCACTCCTTCTCAACATCTTTCGTGTCATTCTTTTTACGAAAGAAGCATTGCAGCAAAAATAAATTCTTTTTTGGTTCTATATAGATTTAACCACCGATATTAATTGTTATTCTGTTTGTCTTTTTCTAAAACTGTTTAGATAAAGCCCGCTGCATCTTAATTACATCCAATTACGTCATTGTTACCATTTTTTATTTTTTTCTTCATTGAATAAATCGAAGGCAAATGTTGATGAGTCATGCAATTCCTTATGTTTATTTATGCAGAAATGAAAATGAAGAATATTATATATTTAAATGAAAGCCAATCAGAAACATTTTTGTCAACCAAAAAAATACGAACCTGAAATGGAAGAGAATATTTTATTCATGATAGAAAAAAGCATATTTGTAAACCGATAAAAGCTTCTTCAATCAAAAATCCAAAATTTCAGCGGATTGAAAGAAATAAAAAAAACTTTTAAAGAAAATGGATCAAAAATGAAAATCGATGAAAGTTGAATTTTAAAGAAACCAAATTTTGAACTTCGTCACATTTGTCTGTTGTTTAATTCAAAGTATGTAAAATATATCTTTAAAACGCATTTCCAAGCAATAAAGCTCTTTTTTGAAAAAAGTAATATATTAGACTAAAGATACATTTAGCTAACATTGATTTTTTTTGTTAAAGTTTATACAGAATACTGCAATTGCATTGTCATGGATTTTAATATTTTTTCTTTCAACTTTGAAATTTTTAAAACAAAAATAAAATTAGTTTATCCAATACTGATGCGAGAAAAAAATGATGTTTCACTGGTATGACTCCAAAAAATGATAAAATCAGGAAAAAATATGTTCGACAGTTGACATTGAAATTTTTAAAACAGAAAATTGCGCGCGCTTTTTCTGACAACTTTTTCCACTAAACGATGTCCTTCCTTTTATTCTATTGGAGAAGAAAAGATTTTTTTTGCTGTTGGTTTTAGATTTATGGATATCGATTATTACCCTTTTTTGCTTTTTTATTTTTGTGCCATTTTCTTAATGCGCTGTCAAGGTCCAAATGTTTACAGTCTTTCGTGCTTCTAAAGGATCCTCTTTAATTCTACAAAAAATAAAAAATATTTCTTCGTTAATTGTTAAAAACTTTGTTGCATTTTACGTGGAACATATTTTTTTATAGGTATAAAAGTTTATTTTTTTTTATTTTTAGCAACAGAAATTTTTACAAAGATGACAGAAGACAACGACAAAAAGGTAAAACTAAATTCTTATTATTTATATATATTTTTACAATTTTAGCGTCGTAAAAGTGGTATCCAATTAATTGCTTCTAATATAAATCACAACTTTCATTATCAAGGGTTTGTCAAAATTGTTATCAATCATATGCAATCTCTTTTATTCGTTGAACCAATCAATGAAGGTATGTTTAAATTATACTTTTAATAAATTTTATGAATGTGATTTTTAGAATTCAAGCTAATTTCTGCAATGTTTAAATGGAAATTTTATGCTCAAAAGGTATACTTTTTCGCAATTTTCTACATTTTTTAATCGTATTTTTGTTTTTAGAATATTCTTTTTGTTTTTGCTGAAAATTTTTTTCAAGATTTTACATTGATTTTTAATAATGAAGTTCGGTGCAAAAATGTTTACAATTTAATTTATCGTAAACGGGTACGCTTTTTTAAATCTTTTTAAAAATATATGTTTGTGGTTTTAGGTTAAAGATGTCATTACAAATGATCAAATTTACAAACGAATTTTGTCTCCAATGTTTAATGAAATTGTGAAAAACAGAAGCACAAATGTTAAAATTTATGAACTTCTTTTAAAATGGATACATAAACTGGATGTTGAAGATAAAGAAACATATATTAAAATGTTGAAGGACGATGAAATTTATCAATTGATTTACCAAGGACATGAATCTGTTAAAAAACTTGGTAATAATATGGATGATGAAACTGAAGCAAGAATCCAACGAAAACGTAAATTCAAAAACATTGATAGCACTTTAAACTCTAAAAATACAAATTTCAATGATAAAAGAGTAAAAAGGTAAGATTCACTATTATTGTTGCTAGTTATTTCAAAACATTTTTCAGGGCACAAAAAGAAATGGAAAAACTTACATTTATAAATTTTAAGAAAAGTAATTTTGATTTTAAAATGGTACATATTAGTGGAGAAAAAAAATTCTTAAAAAGATTATTAATTTTTACTTCGTCTGAAAAAAGATTTTGTTATGAATATTGTCAAAATCCTGATTTGTCAAATATTTTTCATTGTGTTGGATGTAGAAAAAAGAAAAGAAATATTCGAGCAAAAGTCGACAAAGATGATGTTATTTTATTACAAGAAAAAGAACATATTTGTGAAAAGTTAGAATATTCTGAAGAAAATTATATTCAACTTCCAGCTATCAAAAAACCAAATTATGAAATTCTAGAAAATTGTAGTACAAAAAGTGGAAGAGCTTTAATTATTTTTAATCCAAACGACAAAAGTCAATGTCATCAATTTCGATGGCAATATAATTTCTTTTATTGTCATCGGTGCAATGCAACCGCAAAAGTTATTAATGAATCAAATGAAAATGAATATATTGAATTGCAAAGAATGAATCATGAATGTGAATTTCTTCCGTATAATCGTGAAAAATTTTATGACTTTAAGAATTTTGTATTATCGCCAAATTTTGAACTTCGAACTGAATTACATCATGGAACAGAAAGAAAAACTTTAATCATTTTTGATCAAAATGAAAAAACAAAGTGTTATATTTATCACTTTCGCTCTTTTCATGATCATTATATTTGTAAAAACTGTCAACTTAAAGGAGTTTATGTTTATGCAAAATTATGTCAAAATTCCGATGATGAAAATTATATTATTCTATCAAAAAACGAACATATTTGTGAATCGGTTGATTATACTCCTCAAACAAATGATTATGTTAAACTTCGTCCACCAAGTTTCAAAATTTTGGAAGAAACTTCAAATGGTATTCCGAAAATCTTTATTTTTGATTCAAAAAATAAAGATTTATGTTATATTTTTTCTTTGCATAAACACCGAGTCAATCGATATAGATGTCGGGGATGTCAAGTTGGTATTTATTTATGCAAAGATGGAAATGGAGAAAATTATATTCAAATGAAAAATAATCAAAAACATTGTTGTAAACCAAAAAAATATGAACCTGAAAAATATCAAATTACAGAAACTGAAAACGTAGAAAATTATTTTTATTATCGACGAAAAATGTATCCAAAATCAGTCAATGTTGCGATTTTTGATTCAACTGATTCAACTCTGTTTTATCCATTTTTGAAAAATTCAAATCATTTTAATTGTAGTACTTGTTTTGGATTAAAAAAATTCTGTAGTATTCCACTTCCAAAAATGGATGAAAATGGAAAAGAATATTTTGTTCATGATAGAAAAAAGCATATTTGTAAACCGATAAAAATTTCTTCAATCAAAACTTCAGAATTTCAACGCATTGAAAGAAAAGATGTTAATTTTAAAGAAAATGAATCAAAAGTAAAAATTAATGAAAGTCGAATTTTAAAGATACCAAATTTTGAACTTCGTCCAAACAGAAATGGTATTCCAGAAAAAAAATTGGTTGTATTTTATCAAAAAGATAAATCATTTTGCTATGAATATTATTATGCATCTCGTGAAAAAGTTTATATTTGTTCCAATCGCACAAAATGTGGTTGTTATACTAAAGCAAAACTTCATTTTGACCTTGAAAGTAATGAAAAATTTATTGAACTTTGTGAAAGTGATCATATTTGTAAACCAATTAAAGATGAATTTGCTAACAAAATAATCAATGCTTCTGATTTTATGGTTGTTGAAGGAAAAGGTGCAAAAAAACCAACGAAAGTTATTTTATTTACCTCTGCTGCAAAAGAATTTTATTATGAATTAAGCTACAATCCTTCTGTAAAATGTTTTCAATGTTATTCATGTCATAAAAAGGGAAAATATATTTCTGTAAAATTATTCAAAAATGAAAATGGAGAAGACTTTTTAATGGCATCAAATAATGAACATGTTTGTACTCCACAAGAATTTGATCAACAAAAATTTGAAAAGCCGAAAACTATTCCGGAATCAATGTTTGAATTGCACAAAAATGTCAATGGTGAAGAAAATAAAAAATTGATTGTTTATACTTCAGACAAAAAAGATTTTATTTATGAATATTATTTGGACAGAAATAATTATTATCGTTGTTCAATATGCAAAAAGAAAAAGCTAAGTGTAACTGCAAAATTATATGGAGAAAATGAGAAATATCTTGAATTATCAAAAACTGAACATGTTTGTAAACCTAAAAAATATGATCGGAAAAATTATGAAAAGCTCAAAATGGTTCAAGAATCAATGTTTGAATTATATCAAAACTCAAATGGTATAGCAAATAAAAAAATTGTATTATTTACTACAGAGAAAAAAGATTTTGTTTTTGAATATTATTGGGACAAAAATAATTATTATCGGTGTTTTCTGTGCAAAAAACTAAAGAAAAGTGTATTTGCAAAATTGCATGGAGAAAATGAAAAATATCTTGAATTATCACAAACTGAACATGTTTGTAAACCAAAAAAATATGATCAGCAAAATTATGAAAAGCTTAAAACGGTTCCAGAATCAATGTTTGAATTATATCAAAACTCAAATGGTATAGCAAATAAAAAAATTGTATTATTTACTTCAGAGAAAAAAGATTTCGTTTTCGAATATTATTGGGTAAAATGCAGTAGATATCAATGTCTTCCCTGCCGAAAATTAAAGAAAGTTGTAACTACAAAATTATGTGGAGAAAATGAAAAATATCTTGAATTATCGAAAGTTGAACATGTTTGTAAACCAAAGAAGTATGATCGAAAAAATTACAAAAAATAATAATGTTTGCTTTTTTTTAAATTTTTTGTTATCATTTTTTTTATCATTTTTTTCGATGCAATAAATTTTATTTTTTATTCTAAAATATTTTTTTTATGCTACAATTTTATACCATAACATTATAGTAGCTAACAAGAGAACCATCAGACATAGTATTAGCATCAACATTCGAAATGTGGTTTGCTGGCATAGGGTCTCCAGAATTGGAAAAAGGTTTTGATGTTTTACCGTTGTCAAAAAATGTTTAAAAGCGTACCCTCTCTAAATTGAGAATGCCCACCCATTAAATTCTGCTTTGTGTTTATTACAATTATTCAGCTTTTATAAAAGTATCAAAAACATATCCTCGTCGGAATGAGATAACTTCTGTTACTTAAAACTTTTAGAATAATATTTTTTTTAGCTCCGACTTTTTATTACGGTACCAACGATGTTGATATTTAAAAATAGATTTCAGACATGTATGAAAACTGGAATTCAAAGAATTTTTTGTATAGTGAATAATTTGGCAGACATTTCAAAACATCATCTTTTTTTGCTTACGAATGCTTTTTTGCTTTCATCATTTTTTCGCATGATATTTTTTGTAAAACATTTTTTCTTTCTTTTTGCAGTTAAAAAACATCGGAACATCATTTTTTTGTTAGCCAAAAAATGAAGAAAATGCATAAACCAAATGTTGTTTTTTTTATTACGGGTGCCAGTGGCATGAATCACCACCTTTTTTTTTGTTAATAGACGTTCTAGAAAGGCAAAGAAGAAGAAAAAGCGATACATATGGTTTTTTTAATAGAAATGCAAAGCAGTGATTTAATTCACGTGATTTTTTTTGGAAGGAAGAAAAGAAGGAGGAGTTTTGTTGCAAAAAAATCACGATTATTCGAAATGCTTCCAGAAGGGTAAAAAATATTAGCGATGGGTTTTCTTTTTCATTTGTTAGTTTAATAGAAAAATGTGAAATTGAAAATTGTACGATTTTTAGTTTTCTCTTTTAATTTTTCTTTTAAATCATTTTTACTTGGTCTTTTTTAAATTTTGTATATTTTGTCTTATTTAAAAATTTTATAATTTGTGTTCCAATTTTCTATACATTTTTTTCCTCGATTTACTAATTTTTATAACTTTAAAAGTTTTCATAGGACTTTTAACATTTATCAAAAAATCGTTTTTTATCCGTTTTACATTTTTTATTTGCATTTATTCATTTATTAATTCATTTACTAAATTTTAGTCAAATCTTTCATCGTTTACAAACTTTCTTTCAATCATGTCATCTGATCAACAAAATCTCGATCATCATGCCAATCAAGCAAATCCCAACAACGATGCCTCTAAAGCTGCTGGGGATAACAGCTCAAATCAATCAAACCCAAATAATGAAGCTCATCAAGCTGGAAAAGGGTCTGAAATGACCCAAGCTGATCGGGATCATCATGCAAATCAAGCAAATCCCAACAATGAAGCTAACAAAGCTGCTGGGGATAATAGCTCAAATCAATCCAATCCTGGAAGTGACGCTCATAAAGCTGCTGAAGCAAATAAAGCTGAACAAGAAAAATCAGCATAAAATGCTTTTGGTTGAAATCAAAAAGTTCGCTAATATTTTTATTCTTATGTTTCATAAGTTTGTTGTTTTTATAATTCAATTTTTATAATTTTATTTTTTATGTTTTTGTATGAAAGCCAACGAATAAAATTTTATAAAATATTAACTTTGTAAAATCAGAGTTCAGAAATTAATGTATTAGGTAGAATTGAATTTTGGGGTGAATATTAGGATTTTAGATATGCCGCCTTTAATTTTTTGCCGCTGTTGAAAGATAAAAGGTGGCATCAAAAATTTTACCAATTTTTAAAGCTGGACAAATTTTTTTTTTCTTTTCTACTTCCACTTCAGAAATCAAATGATAGTATTTTCATGATAAAAATTTGCTGCGGTTACTGTACTTCTTCTTACAGGCAGCTTTGAACCTTTAAATGCTCGAATAATAAATCTTCGATATGGTTTTACAAAATACAGTAAACATAGGCAGTCGAAAGTAACATGAAAAGTTGTAAGCGGAAATGCAAAATTTGCAACAAAACTTCCTTTTCGAAATTCAAATACAAATGTTACAACTAAAACTAAAATTGGAATTGCTGCAAATAAAATCGCACCCAAAACTTGTGTTAACAATGCTCTAAAAAAAGGAATTTTTTAACATAAAAAATAGTGTAACATTTTTTCTCACCGATGTAACATTTTATGTAACAAAAATGTTTCTTTCGAAATCCTTTTTTTAATTTTTTTTAATCGAATAACGAAAATGATATTAAAAAATATCAATAAAAAACTGGCAAAAATTGCCCATGCCACAAATGCTGATAATAATGCAAATATCCAGCCATTTGTTAATATTGGATGTATGCCAATTGTCATTGGTAAAGTTTGATATAATTGGATTAAAGCAGGAATATCTGTTTCGAAATCGTGTTGAAGGTCATCAGGATTTTGAGAAACAAAATATAAAGGTACTAAAAAGTGATTACTGTAGCAGATGTTGATAATATATTTTTTTCATTAAAGTTGAATAAAAATTTTCAGCTGTTAAAATATTTGATTTTCGAAATTTTCAAGTACTTTTTAGAGGATTAAAACACCTGTGTTTAAAATGATTTCAAAGAACGGATTTTTAAACATCAGTTTTTTGTAATTTTTACTTCATTTTTCGAAAAAGTCTTACAACAACTAAAACATAGATTCTGACAATTTTTTTTCTTATGGTTGAACCTGCATGTTGGAATCAGATGTTCAGTCAAAAAATGCTTTGGCATTGTGTTTTTTTCTTTTTATTGTTTTTGTTAAAAAAATGAAAAAATGAGCATTATCTTTTTGTGCATGATCTTATATTAGTTTTTACATACATTTTTTTTTCAAAATTCTCTGCTATCCCACTCAATTTTTTATGCTGATTAATAATATTAATAAAAAAAGGCATGAAAAGTTAATATAAGATCAGACACAGTTGTTAAAGATATTGCTCGTTTTTTCGTTTTTTTTAACAAAAAAATGAAAACTAAAAGAACACAATGCCAACCCCTTTTTTGACTGAACAAAAAGAGTGAAACTGATTTCAGCGTGATTTGAAAATCAGGCAACGTAGTTATATTTTTCTGTTGCTATTTTCGTTTCGGAAGAAAAAGCAATGCATTTTTGTCAAATTTTTAGGTTCTGGAAAACGTTTTTTGAAGCTGAATTTACAAATATCTTTGGCCGATAGAATTCCTGCGAAAAAATTTGGAATATTTTAAAAAAAAAAAAAATAATTTTTTGCCAAAGTTTTCTTATGACAAAAATTTTATCGATCAAAATCCTTTGTTATTATTTTAGCAAAATTGAGTTAGAACATCATAAAAATCAAAATTTACCATTTAATGTTGCAATGACAAATAAAAACAATAAAAATATCCCAAAATTTGAAGCTCGTGAAGATCCATTCGATGGCGATGAAAAAGCAGCCGTTACTCGAAAATTGAATGAAAGCATAAATGCAAAAATTCCGCCAACAATAAAAAAGTTCAAAATTCCAACAAAACAAAAAAACCATATTCGATCAATTTCAAAATGACTATGAGAGCTTATAACCGGAAGGGGCCATACCAAAATCGGATTAATAATAAACAAAATAAAATCATATAAAATATTAAATGTCATTTGTGCGAAAACCGTATAACGAAATTTTCCCATTTTTGTTGTAGATTTTTTTAAAACAATAAAAGATGTAAAAACATAAATAAAAAAGGATACAACAAAAAAAATATCTGTAAAAATTCGAAGAAACCATTGAAGTTTTGGATGGTAAATTTCATCAAATTTTAAATCTTTAAATTTTTCTAAACTTGAAAAACTCATTTTTTTAGTTATAAAAAATGTGTTATGCTAGCTTTTCGAAGACATTTCATTGGAAGCTACATTTGAAAGTCAGAAAATCACCTGCAAAAAGCTGTAACCTGGAAACAAATTAATTTTGCTTTTAAATTTGATTAACAACAATTTACATTTTTAAAAATTTTAAAAATTGAATTAAAAAAATAATAGAAAAAAAACAATGACATCTACGAAATTTTATTTTTTAATCTTTTAATTTATAAATTTAAAAAAATTTGTGTTTTAATTTTTTTTAAAAACAACAAAATTTTAAAAATTCAGGATTTTTATTCGAAGTTAAAATAATAAAATGAATGTTAAATTGTAAAATTTGTTGAGTAAAAAATTTTAAGGCTTTTTAATTATGATATTATTATATTCCATACGTTTTAAAAAAATTATAATATTCAAGTAATTTGAGTTTTCTTATTTTTCAAAAAAAAATTTTATGATTTGTCTTTAAATGTTATTTCATGAATTTTTGTAAATCTATTTGTTTTTTGGTCATTTGTCAGTTTAATCATATTTCGAAATTTCATGAACATTTCTCACAGTTTTTTTGCAACGCATGATTTCACAAGATCACATCTCCGCCTTTAAAAGAATAAATTCTTGTGATAAATCGAAAGAGCATAAATACCTTGACTTTTTTATTTATTGCTCTCCTTCAGTATACATTTTTCGCAGACTGATAGCTTTCGTTTTTACTTTTTTGGCGGCTCTTATTTTATCATTTATGTCTTTAAAAAAATATTTCGAAAATGTGATTTATATTTCTTTGTTTCAAAAAATATCGGCTGTTAAAAACGGTCATTTTTAAAACCGTTTTTCGATATAATATTTTCGCTTTTTATTACTGCTTTATTTCGTTCTATAAATTGTTTATAACATTTTTGAATTTGATTTTTAAAACTTGTTTGAACCAAGATTTTTTCTAATTTTGTAAACCCGCATTGTTTATCCTTGACATTACAATATTTTTTGGGTTTTGCTTTTCTATTTACAATTTTAGAGTAGATTGAAGCAATTTTAACTTTGAATTTGTCAAGCATCCAATTTCGCCGTCAGTATTATTTTTTCCCTTTATTTTTTATTCTTTCTAAAATATGTTTCTAAATGGCATGCCGATCAGGGGTGTGCGGAAGTACCTCCGGGAAACACTTTTCCGTAAATTTTTTCTCAATATTGAAAAAATAATTGTTTTTTTAAATAATACATTTCTGATTTACTTTTTATCATAGCTTATATCTGTCCAAACAGAATTAAAATTTACGGTTTCATTAAAAAATTATAGCTCTTTTGTTTTTGGCAGAAGTGCTTAACGGAATTCCGTTTAAAAAATGGGAGCGGAATAAAAACATATATTTAGATTCTGTTTGGACACATATAAGCTATAATAAAAAGTAGATCAGAAATGTATTATTTATAAAAAAACAATTATTTTTTCAAAATTGGGAAAAAATTTGCGGAAAAGTGTTCCCCGGAATTACTTCCGCACATCCGTGATACCGATAAAACGGATTATCAGCATGCCATTTAGAATCAGTTAAAAAAATGACCAAAATTATTCGAAAGAAATCTATCTTTTTGAAAAGTTTTGTCGATCAAGAGAAAAAAATCTTGGAACAATTCTAGAATAGTGGAAAAAATTTTTTTCAAAGGCAAAATCTGCATAAAATACAAGAAAAAATACATGGAAAAAAATTTTTTCCACTATTTTTTTTTTTTATATTAATCGCTCCCATACGTAGCGTGATAGGCTGTTTCCCCGAGGGGTAGGCTGTAGAGTTGGATATTTTTAACCTGGGGTCCCCCCAGCAGCCCCGAGGGGTATTTGTAAGGTTGGATGTTTTTAACCTGGGATCCCCCCAGACTCCGTATACCCGGAAGACGGTCTCTTGCAACCCGCAGGAGCACAGGCCAGTGGTAACCCGAGTGGACCGGGAACGTCGCGCACACTCATTTTCAAACATAGCCCGGACGGGGATTCGAACCACTGAGTGATTGTCCTCCACATGAACGCCCTGGACCAGTCGACTATGCGGCCGATTTTGGTATAATTCTAGAATAGAATTATACCAAAATCTTTTTAATTAAAAAAATAAAGGGAAAAAATTCATTTTTCAAAAAAGTCTTTCAATTTTTACAATGATGCGTCCTCGACTTGTTTCTGCTGAAACAACTGTAACTGAAAATTCATCATTTGAAGAATCTTTTACATTTGAAAATGAAACAACAACTCAAAAAATGGATGAAAAAACTTTAAAAGAACGAATCCGTGAACTTGAAGCTGAACAAAAGGCAATTGAATCTGAAACAAAAGAAGAAGAACGAGCAATTCGGCAACTTTCTGCTGTTGTCAATGATGTAATTTTTATTCGTTTTTTAAGAAGAACTAATCAGGGTTCTTTGAAATAAAATCGATATAATCGAGATTGAAATTTCGAAATTATCGAAATTATTTTTTCAGTCAGAAATCGAAATTATCGAAATAATTTTTTCAGTCAGAAATCGAAAAAACGATATTTTGATTTCGGTAGTTGGGTCTTTTTAAAATCGAAATTTCGATTTCGCACATTTATGATACCAATGATTTTTTAGATAACTGTTAAAAATAAAGAAACAAAAGAATCTTTGGACAATGCATTAAGTTGGCCAAATTCTTTGTTACAAAATAGTGAAAAATGGTTAGCAATTTGGGGAAGTGAATTGGGAAAGGTAAGTAATTTTGAAGATTATTTTAAAAAGGAGTATGAAAACTTTTTTTGTAGAAAGGAAATAATAGCCGTTCTGCAAAAACTGCTGAAAGTGCAATGCTTGCTGCAGTTGTTACAAAACAAATTGAATATGCTCGTGAATGGATTGAACGATTCCGTCAAAGAAAAGCTCATTATGAAACTACTGGAAATCAACTTTGTGAACAAATGAAGGTAAAATAGTGAGAAAAAAGGGATTTAACAAATATCCACAAAATTCCATTATTTCAAAACACCAAAAAAGCCCAATTCCACAGCGTTCTGTTTGTTGCGCTTTGAAAATAGTCTTTTTCACCATTTAAAAAGGGTTAACAGTTCTTTCTTCTTTACGAAGCGTTTGTTCTATTTTTTCGAAAATTTATTAAAGATTTTTTTTAAGGTTCAAAAAACATAAAAAATATTTTTACAAGAAAAGTGTTAAAAAACTTTCCTTTTTTTCTTTGTTTGTGAAAAAAAAACTTTGTCGAAGAAAAGATAATTTTAGCACAGCGGGCTGTTGCGCTTTAAAAATGGTCTTCTGAAAGCCAAAACTTTTTCACCAGGTCATATAAAAAAATTTTGTCTTTAAATTTTGTATAACTCGACAAAATTTAAAGACAAAATTTTTTTATTTGACCTAGTAAAAAAGTTCTGGCTTTCAGAAGACCATTTTTAAAGCGCAACAAATAGCACGCTGTGCAATCAGGGATGTGCGGAATTCCGCTTCCGCTTCCGTAAAATACGGAATTCCGCCTTTTTTTTCACTCCCTCTTCCGCTTCCGCTTCCGTTTAACGGATTTACTTCCATTCCGCTTCCGTTATAAAAAGTTACTTCCGCACATCCCTGTGTGCAATTCTGTCCAAAAAAATTTGTTTTAAATGTAAAACTCTATTTTTTCAAAGACTTTAAAATTTCGAAAAATCAGAAAATTAATTTTAAAAAAATTGCTTGATACCTAAAAAATTAGAGGGAAACAAGGATAAAAAAGATTGTCCACTTTGGTGGACATGGAATTCAAAAGTTTTAATGCAATTCCATAATTTCTGTCAAATTTTAGAATGATTTTGGTTCATGTGAAGATGATATTCGAGATTTACGTTGTGATTGTTGTGGTTGGGAAAAACGTTCTGCATTTAATCGGGCTCGAAAAGATGAAATGCTTCAAACAAAGCAATCCTTGGATCTTATTGT
>JAQIXH010000461.1:0-13131 GCA_034700145.1 Panagrolaimus detritophagus
TTTATTGAAGCTTTTGTAGCATGAGCAGTATGAATATCAGCAAAACGAAAAACAAAAAATTGTGCTACCGCTTGAAGACTGAATGCCACAGAAGTTAAAAATGAGAAAACCAAAGATTTATGAATATTTGATAAAATTCCACAAACAATTGATAAAACACCTATGATAAAAGCTGATAGCCGATTATCAAATGCCTAAAATTGTAACATGGTAATTACAGAATCCCAACACGAAAATTCGAAAAAGTTCAAAATTTCGAAACTTAAGCATTTCTTACCCCTTTAATTGGACCAGTATATTTTGACATTAAAACCATTACAGTTTCTTTTTCAATGAAACCATTTTTCGAACATTCAAATAAAAGTTCTCGAAGCTTCTTTATTGATGATTCGCTACTGTAACCGAATAAACCGCCCTAAATACAATAACTTTAGTATTATTTAAATCCAGACGATAGATGAAATATCTTTTTAGAAATACTACTTACCCCAATTACACCACAAATAAAAACTGTTAATCCAACAATTAAATATTCATATGCATGTTTTGCACCTTTGTAAAAATAAACTCCTAAAAACTTTTGTAAGTAACAGAGATTAGGGTTTTATGGGCTTACGAATATTTGGCTTATTATACCATTCAAACATATTTCCATTTTGTTTTGTTACAGCTGCTGCTGAAGCTCCCATCATTCCACAACAAATTAATGCAATGATATATAAAAACCAATGATTTGCACAATTTCGACGAACTCGATGAAATGCATGAGATTTGTGATGGTGAAGTTTCTAAAAAGGGTAAAATGTATAAAAGAGGTTTGAGATACAGTACCGGGTGTCCCAGCATAATTGACGGTTTTGCTTTGGCTGGCAAATTTTTATTTCTTAAGCTATTCAAAAACGGACTTCACAGTTGTGTTCGATAAATCATGGGATTTTTTATGGAGTGAAAATTTTCCGGATATCTGATATGCAAATTTTTCAGCAATGATAGCAACTGAAAATTTTTGCTATCGTTTTTTTTTCATTACTATCACAAAAAACCGTCAGTTATTGGAGCGGTTTTTTGAAAAACCGCTCCAATAAAAAAAGTGATAGTAACTGTGAAAAATTTTATGAAAATTTAAATGTTACAATTAAAATCTCAATTTTTTTTAAAAGGAGGGCCATGTTAAAATTCAAAATTTTTTAAAAAAATTTTTATGAGCTTAAAAAAATTTCCAAGGTATGTTCGGTTTACTTGTGCCAGCCAAAACAAAACCGGCAATTATGTTGGAACACCTGTAATTTCGAAACATGAAATTTTCGAAAAAGAAATTTCGAAATTTAAAACCCATGAAAGCACTTGCCTCCGGCAAAGTTCCAACTTCAACTTTAAAATATGAAACTAAAAATTGCTTTCTTTTTTCTTCCAAAACAACATCCGTTTCTTTGAAAGGAGTTTTTCCAACTTTTGTTTCAACATATTTCATTGCTCTTCCAACTTTCGGTAACGTTTGCAACGGCACCAACAATGATGGCAGCTGCCCAATTCTAACAAATGCCGGAATTAGCGTTGATGCACATACAAAAATGTAAGATGGCATTTCCATTAATCCTCGATCAATTAACCAATTACCTAAAAAATATTTTTTTTGTGTCATAGCAATTTAGTGGAAGAGGTTAAAGTACCATAAATTGCACCAGTTCCCATTCCAAGGTATAGAAAAAGTTGTAAAGATCCAGCTAGCGTTCCTTGAAATAAACCTTTTCGAGTTCCACAATTTAGTTGTCGTTTTAAAAGTTTTTGAAGTTCTTCATGATTTTCAGGACAATCCTTTAGTTTTGAATTTATCGAAGCTTCTCGTTCTGTTTCAAGTTGGATAAGCTAAAAATAAGGATATTGAAATTAGGGGAAAATTGATAAAATGTATCATCGTAACATGCAACCGAAATTTGCAAAATTTCGGTTGCATCCCTTTTTTTAAAACGACATTTTTTTCAATTTCGAGCAAAAATGGAAAAAAAACGGGGATTTATGCAAATTTTCTGAAACCAAAATTTGCATAATTATGAAAAAAAAATGTTTATAGTTGCAATGTGTTCCCCTAGCCTAGTTCTATCGTTTATAAGTCAAATTATTGAAATCGGTTTAGAAATAGTAAAATGGCATCAAATCGAAATTTGTCGAAATAAGAACTTTTATTAGAAAGTGTCAGATTTGAAACTATGAAAAGTGATATTTTTGTTCCTATCAATGATAGCAATAAAAAAATTCAAAACTTTTTGTTGCTATCATTGATAGTAACGAAAAATTTTTTTCTATCACTTTTAAATAATTCACAAAAATTTACTCACTTTCATTAACAACATAACCCAAAGTCCACATCCAATTGCCAAACAATTTACAACCCATGAAAGTCTCCATGTTAAAGTATATGCCGTGGCACATGCAGCACCAAGTTGAACAATTGCTGTAACAATTGCAGGCAGAGTATCACTTATTGAAGCAGTAACTTTTTGAATATCATCCGATATAGTTTTATTAAAATCATGACTTTTTTGAATTTGAAAAAATTCAATATTTTGATGTAACGCTGAACGAAAATATGTTCGTCGAAGTCGTCGCGTAACTTTTAGTGCAACAAATCGAAAACAAACATACTGTAATTTGAAAAGGAATTAAAATGGATAAAGTGGGATATATGAAATTCACTTACTTGAAAGAATGCAATCAATGCAAGCATAATTGACATTCCAACAAAATACATTAGCAGCGGTGTAATTCTTGAAGAATATTCAGCGGAATCTGGTTTTAAAAAAATATAAATATTTAAAATCCATCCAACAACTCCAACTAAATGCGGTAGTCCCGTGCCGGTGCAGGATGCAAGTAGACATCCAATAAATATTATCCCCCAATCACTTAAGGATATAAATTTTATCTAAAAATTCTTTAAAATAATGCTTTTGAAAGTTATGACAATTTTAAACATTGATAGTAATTGAAAAAAAGTGTTATTATCATTTTGATAGTAATTCAAAAAAAGTGTTACTATCATTTTGATAGTAATGGAAGTTTTGATAGTAATTGAAAAAAGTGTTACTATCATTTTTAAAATTTTTTTTAAATTTAAAAAATAAAAATTGCTAAAAGTACAGTAATTTGTACGAGCTACGTTAATCCGGATAAAAAAACTTACAAGATAAAAACAATCTCTAAATCCAAATATTTCTTTAATTTTTGTAAACTTTTTATTATTAATATTTTTTTCTAAATCCGAAATCATTATTTACTTTCGTTTTCCTCGGAAAATTTTTTTCCAAAATGACTCAATCTTAAAATTTCCGTGTCTTTTATAAAAACTTTTTTTTGCTTTTTCTGAGTTCTTTTTTTCTTTCTTTATTAAAGGTTTGACTTCCCTTTTAAAGTTTCATATTTAATTTAAACAATGTATTTTTAATGTAAAATCCCGCGTGAGTAAGAAAAAAAACGTGTGTCTAATGTTTGCACAAAATCAAAGCTCTTCGAAAATTGAGGCATTTTTTTTGATCACACTTTAATGTTTATTAAAGAGAAAAAAGTGAACGTCAACAAAGGACTCCCTTTTTTTAAAAAAAGAAAAGGTAAAAGATTACATTACTTTTTAAGGGTTCATTTTTCCGGAATTTTTTAACGGAAAAAAAGGAAAGAAAAAACCAGAAGTACAAATGTACACAAAAAAAAGAGATCTTTGATATAAATTTTTATATGTGCTTTATTTCATAATTTTTGTAATTTTTAAAGATTTTTTGGAGCAAAACTTGTCTTGCAAGGAAATATGTGTACATTATGAAAAACATATGTCTACTAATAGTTTCATTTTATATCTAAAAATAGCCAAAAATTGTTATTCAGTGATAAAAATAGTAAATAAACATATAAGTTCAATAAAAATGTTTTCGATTTCTGCTTTTTCCATTCCAAACAATTTCAAAATAATGAATATTAGGGTATTTTAAAAAAATTGAAATAAATTTGTATGCACTGGAAACAGCATTTTTTAAAATGCTGTATTTTGATTGCATTCTTTCATGTAAGTGAATTTTATATATCCCATTTCACCACTTAATCCTTTTTCAAATTACAGTATGTTTGCTTTCGATTTGTTGCACTAAAAGTTACGCGACGACTTCGGCGAACATATTTTCGTTCAGCGTTACATCAAAATATTGAATTTTTTCAAATTCAAAAAAGTCATGATTTTAATAAAACTATATCGGATGATATTCAAAAAGTTACTGCTTCAATAAGTGATACTCTGCCTGCAATTGTTACAGCAATTGTTCAACTTGGTGCTGCATGTGCCACGGCATATACTTTAACATGGAGACTTTCATGGGTTGTAAATTATTTGGCAATTGGATGTGGGCTTTGGGTTATGTTGTTAATGAAAGTGAGGAGTTAAAACTGTTATCGATAATAATAAAAATGTCAGAAAAAATTTTGAAATTGTGGGATTTTACATTTTGAAAATTTAGGATTTTGAGAACAACATTTATATTCGAAAATATTTTTTTACAATTATTATCATTTTTTCTTTACTGGAGCAACGTTCAATGATAATAACAGAAAAAACGATAACAAAAATTTTTTATTACTATTGTTTTATAAAAAATTTGCATATCAATAGAATTTTCATCTTAAAAAATACATGTATTTAATTTTTTTCTGAACATAAGGTAATTTTTGAATAAGTTTAAAAAAAAATATGAAAGCAAAAACAAAATCGGCAATTACATCCTGTGTTAATACTATTACTGTGACTTGAAACAGATCTGCTATACCAAAAGTAAACATAATAAATTTCCTTATAGTTTTAACATTTTACGCTTTTTCATTTGAATTTATTTTGACTACATTTGAAATTAAAAATGAACAAAAGTGTAAAAGGTTAAATTTAAAAAAGAAACGATCTTTGAAGTATTTCATAAAAGCCTTTCTTTTACCATATTTGCTTTTTCAGTCAAGTCATCAGAATTTCTAAAAAAATGTAACTTTTATTATTTACTTAAACAACTTTTAAAAACATTTTTGCACTTTTTTTTTCAAAAAGTAAATAATTCAGTGCAAAATGGGATTCATTTTTTACAGAAGTCCAAAAGACCATCGATCATTTGCTTCTTTGGAAGAGAAGAATTTTGGTATACTGTATATTTGCAAATGTGATGACGTAAAAAAAGATTTTTTTGGGCTTAAAAAATGTGTTCAAAAAATATGAAAGGAGTAAAGGCTTTGGGGATTTAAAATTTTAAAAAATGTTGTTAATTAATTTCTTTTTTTGGAATTATGCAACAAAACACTGTAGTGTTTTGTTGCAAAAAAAATCATCATAATGCACGCAACATGCAAAGCATTTGCACCAGAAAAAATAAAAACGCACGTTCAAGAAAGACTAAACGATTTTTTTAATTTAAATTAATCACCATGGCTTATCAATTATTGTTTATAATTTTAAAAAATATATGATAAACAATAAGAACATGATGTTTAATTTGTTTTTATTATATTATTATTGTACACAGTTAATTTTTTTTTAAACTATAAAAATGCGGCTGAAAACTAAGAACAAAAAATAAACAATAACAGTTTCTAAACATGAAGGTAATAATCGAATATGTACGTTTTAGAAAATATGATAATTGAAAATATATCATCTGATTTTTTAATGTGGGAAGAGCCAAAGTGTGTTTTTTCTGATGATTCAAGATTTATTTATATGCTACAATGTTGGAGCGAACCATTATCTATTTCAGTATATGATGTTATATATAATAAATTTATGTAAATTGAATTTTAAACTCTTATTTAATTTCACTTAAATAATAAATATTTATTCTTTAGAACTTTATTGCCTGACAAAAGCGTTACAGATCTGTTAATTCAATTTAATGGATTTGAACAGGACACTATGCGAGTAATTTTCATAGAAGCTTTTTTTAAAAATAATAATCCCTCAAAAATTTGCAGCCAAGCTTTCTTTTCATCGACAACAATACTTTATTAATTTTATTTAACGAAAATGATGTTGTTGAACGCTTTCATGGATCTGTTTTATTACTTGTAATTAAATTGAATTTTTCTAACAAGTCTTTCTCAATTGCTGATAGCAAAATTATTAGTGATTGCTATTCTGAAGCAAAGCTTGTAAAAAATGATACTCATTTTCTGATTGTGCACACTTTTGCTGTTGATAAACATATATTTGTAAGTAATTTTTGATTTCTTCTCATACATCACAGGCGATAGATGTCATTGGACTTCCGCAGAACTTCAGCAAAAGTGAAGGCCTTCGTCTTTTTTGCAGGGAAATCAGTGAAGGCCTTCGAAGTGTTTTGAAGACCTTCACTTTTGCTCAAGTTCTGCGGAAGTCCAATGACGCGTATCGCCTGTGATATGTATTTTGTAAGCCCTGATGATATGGATAAAATATATTACTTTAAGTTAAATTTTGTTTATCCTAATTTATTTTAATAATAATTAAAAAAGCATGTTCTTTTCAGGAAGATGGTGGACAATTTCTTGGATATTTTGCATTTTATCTTCATGATAATCAAAAATTAGAGATTCTGAAAAATCGTGTTGTCTTTGATTTTGATTATCAAAGCTCAGGGTATTTACATTTATTTGTTAGGATTTAATGTTTTGAGTGCACATTTTCTCAACTAAAAGAACTCACAAAGCAAAAACAATAGCCAAGTATAAACGTAAAACACAAAATAAGTATTTTGTAGATATATGGCTACTTGGCATGCCTTCAATAACAAATTATGGTGCATTCGGAAAATTGGACGTACACCAAATCTTCAACTTTTATATTTTAATTTGACAGAAACTCACCCTAAAGGAAATGACTTTGAAATATTTAATGTGGTACAGTTTTTTTACGCAACAGAGAAACAAAGCCCCAGGCAAGAAATTTCAAGTGGTCAAAGAAAATAACTAAAAAAGTGAAGCTAAACACTGCAAGTTAGTTTTACTCAAAGTTAAGCTAACCAGTAGAACTGGAGTACATGCGCAATGCGCTAAAATTGACCACTTAAAGTTTTCTGGCCCAAGGTCGGACCTAGCCAATGAGTTTAAAACCACTGATATTATAATATCTTTGAAACTATTTTAGATAGGAGAAGACGATTTATCGCCAAACTTGACATTAATGTTTCAATGGATTAATGATGTATTAATTAAATACAGTCGGAGTGAAGGATATTTCCAATATTTGGATTTAACATCTTGTCAGTGGTCTCGCATTTTTCGACGGTAACTTAAAGCATAAGCGTTCTGATTACAAAGTACATATACTAAAACAGCTACAGTCATCGGGGTCAGAACGTTTATTTGGGTAGAAAGTCCATCACTATCAAAGTAATAAAAGTAATTCTATTTTAGCTGCAATATTTTCAAGATCGAACGCACCATCTCAGAATTTAAACGTTTTAAGAGGTATGACACTGTTGGAGAATGTGTTATGTTTGAGCGTCATTTCGATAGAAATTTTAATGCTCTAATATTTGATAAAACTAGAAAGCTGCTTTACAAAGTGCCATTCAAAAGCCCACATAAACTGATTGATATTGCTTGGGTCACTGTTTTAAAAAATGGTTTGTTAAACGAATTAAACAAAAAACAAATTTTAATTTTTCCAATGCTTTATTAATAAAATCGGTTAAATACTGTACAAAATATTATTGAATAAAGGTTTATTTAAAACAATTTTATTTTTTCTTTAAATACGTGATTTCACTTTTAAGTACCACAATCATAGTCAAAATCATTCATTTGAACATAATAGTTACCCCAAGAATTTTTAATAATCCAATAATTATCTACATAGCCAACAATGGTTACTTTATGATCAACATGTTTTCCCCGGCAATTTGTAATAATTTCTTTTTTTCCTTTGATGTCACGCCATATTTTACTGACGTCAACCGAGATTTCTCCAATTTCTCTAAGGCAGTTGCGGCTCTGGCGGAAAACCTTAAAAATTTTAAGAAACTTGTTGGTGAAAAACTAAACCATTCATTAAAATGAGAAAGCATCAAGATATCATATTAATTTTCCCCGAGATATTCCTTGCATGCTAAAGATCATACTGTTTTTCTTTACTCAATTTTACACGGTAAAAAAATAAAAAAATCAAAAGAAAATATAAAAACTTCATAGTTACTTATGCAGAAAAGATTTAAATTTGAAAGATTTACCTATCAAATGGTTACATTATCACGAATTAAAAATTAAAAAAAGTTTTAATGCATAATAATTGCTTCGAATAACAACCTTAAATACAAAAATATTAAATTTATTTTGTAACAACGAAAGCTTTGAACCTCCGGAAACAGTAAAACGCGGGTAATATGTCGCGGGTATTATAAAAACTGCGTTGTATACTGTAATGTTTCATATTGTTTTTACCCGCGTTTTACTGGAACCCTCGAACCTCTGCTAAACTGAGAAATATAAAAATTTGTGCCTGCCGAGCTGAATATGATGCAACTCATAATTTATTAACATAATAATCATGCATATCTTTAGAGATTTTATTTTTAATGTCTTCAGCCAATGTTTGAGTTGTCTTGCTTACTTGTAATATTTCTCAAAATTGTTTTTCTTGTTTTTCACAGTTTGGGTTTACAGAAAGGGAAACATGCACGGTGCACAGTTGGGCTCTTCTTTTCGTGTAATAGTTTTGCGTGCGAATTTTGTGCTGCATTCCAGCTTGTTATCCTGTCGTTTAATCCTTTGGCATAGTTATTTTATTATAAATAAAAATATAACAAATATATTACTGCGATATTCGTATAATTCAGGTTTTTAACATTCATTTTCCAAATTTTGCACACACAAGGATTTGTTGATACGTGTTTTGGGTTTTTTGTATACCAGCAGCGTGTTTCTAAAGTAATGATTCAAATCTTTTTTAAAAAGTTACTTTTGAAGTAAAATATTTTACTTCAAAGCAACTACCTTTTTTATTCGGAGAGTAACGAAATTTGAAACACCTGTGTAAAAAACTGTAAAAAAATATTTGACGAAAATTTTTGTCAAAAAAAGGCAATAACATTATTTTCTACTCATAATTCATCTTAATTTTTCCCACAATCTATTTTTTTTTTCAAAATTAAGTAAGAAAGTGCCGAATTAAACTTATTCTTATTTTAAATAATGTTTACCTTCTTACAATTTTTTTCTTTTGTACGAGTGTAACCAAAAAAATTGCATCATTCTTACTTTTTTTCTGTTTTTTTTTGGACAGTGCGTTTTTGTTTTTTGGATAAGTGTGTTAGGGAAAAAGAAAATTTTAGACGATTTTTCTCCGACTTTTATTTTTCATTAACACACTTATTTTTTCTCGCTTACTTTTTTTTGCATTTATGAATCCATTTTTTAAAATTGAAAAAATCAAAGATTTTTGTTTTAGATGTCAACAAAGAATGATGAATATTCATTTATTGAACAAAGTTTTACCACCTCAGAAAATCAATATTACAATTTGAATTTAAATCAATACAAAAAATGTCCAATTTTAGTTTCTGTTAAATCTAATAGCAAACCAAATAATGATAAATATCGTGGTTTGAAAAATTGCTGATGCAGTTCAAAAAAAATCAGCAACAACAACTTTATGTTGAAAAATTGGTAAAAAAAAAGTTACGGTAGTAATTGTTGCCCAATGAAAAAGTTGATTTTTTTTCATGCATTCAAAAGACTTTAACGATAAAGCTATATTTAAAACTTTTACAAGGGACTGCAGCAACAAATTTTATAGTATCTGATAATTATGAAGAAAAAGGAAAATTACAGTCATGGAATAAATATTCTAAAGCTTCTACTTTTACAACTCTTAATGAAGAAAATGATGATTTAAAAAAACGATGGAAGAATCAAAATACTTTAAAAATCACAAATAAAAGCACCATCTCTCTTCGTATTGCTGCATATGAAAATTCAAATGAAATTGCTGGATCAGATTTATTTGATGATGAAAATATTGAAGGATTAAAAAAAGAAAAGCTGGGATCAATTAAAACTTCTAAACATTGCTTTGCTGATCATTTAATGGTTTAAAATCTCGAGTAGTGTTGTAATTCATTTAATTTTTTACAGAATCCCTTTGAATTCCCAAGACAACAAAATGAAGATCAAAGAAATGAACCAGAAATTATGCAATTTAAAACATCTCAACGATTACTTGATTCACAACCGCCAACAACATCTCAACAAATTGAAAATAATGGTGAACAAATGCCACTTGGTGCTGGTGCAGCAGGTAGTATTTTTTTTTGCACACACAAGGATTTGTTGATACGTATTTCGGGTTTTTTGTATATCAGCATCGGGTTTCTAAAGTAATGGTTCAAATTTTTTTTAAAAGTTACTTTGAAGTAAAATATTTTACTTTAAAGCAACTGCCTTTTTTATTTCGAGAGTAAAACAATTTGAAACACCTGTGTAGAAAAACTATAAAAAAATTTTTGACGAAAATTTTTGTAATTTTTTGTCAAAAAAAGTTTTGCATAAATTGTGTCCGTGTTTTTTCAATAGCGCGTTTGGTGTTTTTTTGTTCTTCAGTGTTGCGCTATTTTACTGTATCACTGATAGAATTATTTCGTGTTAAATCTCCAAAAAGAAAATAGTTTCAGTATTTTAGAAGTCATGGATTCTCTTGAAATTTCACCTGAAGATGAGGAAAAAGAATTGATTGAATATGAAAAGCAACTTCGTGAAACGTATGAAAGAGATATGGAAGCTTTTGTTGTTCAAGTTTATGAAGAAGTAAGTTTTCTTTACAAATTTTTAACTGCATAAAAATGTATGATTTTAGATTGAAGAAAATAAAAAGCGTGATATTCAAGCTATAACTGATGAAGCTGAAATTCTTGCTGATGCACATCGAATGGGATTATAGTAAGTTACTTTTTTTTAATTTGGAGTTTGTATACTTTTGTATCAGAAGATTTGTACTAATTTTAATCTAGGACATAAATCGTTGAATAATGTTTAATCAGAATTTAACTGTTAAAAATTTTTTTAGTGCAAGGGCAATGGATGCTCACAATGATCGTCTTCAACAATTATATGCTTCCATGGAAGAATATTATGCTCCAAAATTTGCTGAAGCAAAGAAAATCTCATATTGTTCTGCACCTGGATGTAAAGGTGAAAGAAAAACTCGTTGTTGCTTTTTTGCTTATTATTGTTCAATAAATTGTCAAAAATCGCATTGGAGCACTCATTTTAAACTTTGTAATCATACAGAATTTTATGCAACAACTCTTAATCCTTCAGAAAAAACAGATGATCCTGAAATTCAAGCTGTTAATGATGATGATGCTTCGGAAGGTAGTGAAATTATTGATCCTGATGATTCTGTTGATGCACAAGAAAATCCTGATGAAAAATAAATCTTCTTTGTTAAATTTTTTGTTATTGTTGTGTTTACTTTATTTTTTTTCTCTGATAAAGCTTTTGATTATTCCGGATAAAAAGATTTTTGTAGCGTTTTTCAAAGTTAATATCAGTTAAAATCTGTAAATTTATATTTAAAGCTTTCGAAAATATTTCAATGTTAAAATTCAGTAAAGATTCGAGCATCGAATTGCTTCTTTTTCTTTCTACAGCTGTTGCTCTTTTTTCATCGCGGTAGGAATTTTCTTTTTTTTCTTTACCTCATTTAAAAGTTTTTGAGTGTAAAATTTTTTTGATGAGGTTCTTTCTTTCCCCAATTTTATATCTTTTTGTTATTCCTTTTTATCCGTTTTATCTTTAATATTGTTTATTATCATTAAACAAAGTCAACAATTACTTTATCCATGTTATAGAAGCTATTGTTGCCTCTTTATTCGTCTTTTTTACCCTTTTTTGCAGTGCCTTCTTTGACCTTCGCGAACATTTTGCTCTACTTTTCAACCTTGTGTTAAACTTTCTCTTTAATCAATGTTTTTTTAGATTTTTTAAACATGCCTCCTGCAACAAAATCTGCTCCTACAGCTGCTACTGTTGCTAAATCTCATGGAATGGGACCAAAATTTACGGATAAAGAAAAGCCTGCATCTGTTCGAACTTCAAATATTTGTGCTGCTAAATCTGTTGCCGATGCTGTCCGGACATCTCTTGGTCCGCGTGGTATGGATAAAATGATTCAAGCTGCTGATGGTGAAGTTACGATTACCAATGATGGCGCAACAATTCTTAAACAAATGTCTGTAATTCATCCAACTGCTCGTATGGTAAGGATTTTTTGTATGTCTACGGTACTTGCCACTATAATACAATATTTTAGCTTGTTGAACTTTCTAAAGCACAAGATATTGAAGCTGGTGATGGTACCACAAGTGTTGTCGTTATGGCTGGAGCTTTGTTAGATGCTGCAGAAAAAATGTTAAATATTGGTATTCATCCTACAACAATCTCTGATTCATTTCAACGTGCTGCTGCTCATGCTATGCAAGTTTTGGAAGAGATGTCCACCCCGGTTGATTTGGAAAACGAAGAAGAACTTATTAAACTTGCTTCAACATCTTTAAACTCAAAAGTTGTTTCACAACATTCATGGTTATTAGCTCCAATGGCAGTAAAAGCTGTTAAACAGATTATTGATCCTGAATCTCCTGATAATGTTAACTTAAATATGATTAAATTGGTTAAGAAGCTTGGTGAAACTGTTGAAGAATCTGAATTAATTGATGGGGCTTTGATTGAACAAAAGTCTATGGGACATGGTGGACCTTCTCGTATTGAAAAGGCCAAGATTGGCTTGATTCAATTCCAAATTTCTCCTCCAAAGACTGATGTAAGCTTTATTGTTATACTACAGTTTAACACTGAACAAAAATTTTAGATTGAAAATCAAGTCATCATTACTGATTACACACAAATGGATCGGGCACTTCGTGAAGAACGTCAATATCTTCTTGATTTATGCAAACAAATCAAAAAAGCTGGTTGCAATGTTTTACTTATTCAAAAATCAATCCTTCGCGATGCTGTTACTGAAAAAGCTTTGCATTTCTTTGCAAAAATGAAAATTATGGTTGTAAAAGATATTGAACGTGAAGATATTGAATTTTATTCAAAGATTCTTGGATGTCGTCCTGTTGCATCTGTTGATCA
>JAQIXH010000462.1:0-13128 GCA_034700145.1 Panagrolaimus detritophagus
AAAAAGATGAAGCTATGCATGTTTATGGGACATATATTGGAGAAGCGAATGAATTGTTTGATCTAACTCGAAATTATATTGTTAATGATTGCATGATTATTACAATGAAAGCAACTTTGAGTGTTCAAAAGGATAAAACTAATGATGCTCGAGTAGATGCTGAAGTATTAAAATGTTGTGATTTAGGCTCAAGATTATGGGATCAAGATGGTAAAGATTTTGCTTTTTGCGTTGAAGAAAAAGAGATAATAGTAAGTTAACCTTTTTGTTCGTCGAATACATATATGTATGTAATCAACTTTTAGGTTCATAAATTTGTTATTTGTGCAAAATCTCCAGTTTTTGCTCGAATGATTGAATGTGGAATGAAAGAATCCATTGAAGGCAAAGTTAACATTATTGATTTTGATTATAAAACTGTTGAAGCTGCTATTAATTTTTGTTATGGCATTGAAGAACAGAATATTTGGAGTGTTGATAGCGCTGCTGATTTACTTCGATTCGCTGAAAAATATGATATCAGTGATTTAAAGGTAAAGGTTACTACATGAATCTTTTTATCATCAATTTTAAGGTTTCAATGGTAAAGTTTTTATCAACTCAAATTTCTCCAATGACCGTTTGTAAAGTTGCAAATGCTTCAATCCTTGGAAATTGTATTCAACTTCGTCAACAATGCTTTGAATATTTATTGGATTCCATGAAGGATGCCACTTTTATTAGTGATTTAAATGTATTGGATAAAGATTTTTCTGTTGAATTAATGGAAGCTGTTTGTTCTCGTGTTCCGACTTCGTACATTGTCGATGATGAAAAATGTGAACAAGAAGAAGAAGAAGATCAAACTCCACCAATTCGAACAGAATTTGCAAAAGAAATTTCTAAAATTGCTGCATGTATGATTTTTCTTTGTTATTTTCTTGTTGTTATTCTTTCTATATCTTCTACAATTGGAGAATTTTGGCGAAGTATTCATGAAACATCGCGCGGAAATATTTATATTGCAATGCAAAAATTATAATATAATATTTTGTTTTTTAGGGTGGTATGGATGATAATATATTTTGCATTTACTTCTATTCCTGTTTTACGTCAACGAACACTTTACAGATGGATTTCACTTTTTGGGTTTACTTTTTCTTGTGGTTTTCTCATTGCTTTATATATCAGCTATTACAATGTTACAATAATTATTCCAACATTTATGTTTATTTGCTGTTTAACAGCTTTATTGGGTTTATTTGCATCTTTTGCAAAAATAGATTTTACGCGTACATCTTTTTGGTTTGTTAGCACTCCTATGATGTTGTTAAATATATATTCAATTTTTGGCCCCCGTTTATCTATTATTCCGGTAAGCGCTATTTTTATAAAATTTACACGATTTTTATAAACTTTTTTAGTGGAATCATCAAATTCCTTGCATTTTGACCGCATTGCTTTCAATGTTTTGTTTTGGTAAAAATGTTCAACAAGTTATCGGAATTTATGAAAATTATTTTGATGAAGATGATTCTTATCAAGCTGCTATAACAATTTTTAAAGATTTCGTTCAAATATTTATTTTTATTTTTGGTGCTGTTGGTAGTGAAAATATATTTGTTCAAATTTCTCTTGGTAAGCGTTTTTCGATTTTAAAAACTGTAAATTATTTTTTGAATTTTTTAGTAGCTGCTTTTGTTTAATAAGAACCTGTAAAAATTTGTTTATTTTTCGTTCATGAATTTATTTAAATAAATTTTGTAAGGTTTAATAAAATTCAATCATCCAAAACTAGTTGAACCGGGGATGGTTAAAAAAGATTTAATTAACAACATTTTTCACTGCTCAAATAAAGTTTTTTTAATTATTAAAAGGAGCAGGTTGTTTGATAATAAATGATAAGACATTTTTTGGTTTAATTGCATTGGCTGTTATTTTTATTTGTTCAAACAAACTCCGATTAGGAAATCTGTTGCCGAGATTCTTTTAATAAAAAAACTTTTTAGAATTTAAAAAAATATATGTATTTAAATTTTTCTCGAACTTGTGTGCATCAGTTTTTTTGGCTGATGCAAACAAGTTATGTTGTAGGTCAAATGTGTTTCACATAAGGGTTGTGGACCACACCATGCTTAAATTTTGGCAGCCATTTATTTCCTTTTAATTACAGGGAATGCATTTTTTTGCGTATCTGTTTTTTTGAAATAACTGTATTTAGCAATAAATTAAAATAGAGCCTTATTAAATTGTGAAAGAAAATTATTGCAACGAAAAAGGTACCACGAACATTTAATATAATAAAAATATTCATCTCATTTTCAAAAAAAATTTGCAACAAAAAACAATTTTTTATGAAAAGTGCGGGATGTTTTAAATCATGCAATTTGATTGATTCAAGTTTAAAAAAATTCTAAAAGATTACTTTTAAAAAATTTTCAACATGCAGCACTATTTTTAGTGACACTAATATTATTGCTGTTTCTGTATGCTTCAACACGATTATTGGTTGAAAAAGAAGTCGAAAATGGTGTTACTCTTTGAAATTTTAGGGTTACAGGCGAAAACATTTTCTTAACAGCTTTTCGAAAGGATTTATTTAAAAAATAATAAATCACAGGGTATCATCTAAAAATACAATCATGAAAGTATATTAAAAAATGTGAAAAAAATTTTTACCATGTAAACAAATCCATGAAAAATATGCTGCAATCTTAAAAAAAAGTGGAAACTCAACAAACATCATTAAAATGTGTAAACATGGTGCACGGAACATTTCACCACAAACGCATAAAGCTTGCGTTGTCATCTATAAATATTAAATTTGCATATTTGGCAAGGGACTGTCCAGACGTGACGTCACGCATTAAGGCGATCCTTAAAATAGCTGTCTTTAAATTCACAGTATTTAAATGAACATTCTTAAAAATTTGTCCTTAAAATGGCTATCTATAAAAAAGCAGTTTTTGGGTATCATATTTAAATAAGTTATATTTTATCTCACTGATTTAGAATATCATTTTTAAATGTGCATCCTTTGACTTTCTTCCTCAAAATAATGATCCTGGAGGTTTACCTTTTATTGATGCTTTAACAGGGGGCACAGAAATATCCAAAAATAAATATTTTCAAAAACTGTTTTGTTAATGAATAAAATTTTTGGTTTTTATTACAATTTTTTAGAAATGTGACGACTTTTGTGACGGTAGGGGGGGATCAAAGCCAAATGTTGTTTGTTGTGTGAGAAACAACCTTTTTTTTTAAAATTTGTGTCTCATATTTTTAGTATCAACAAATTCACATCCAAGTAATTTTGAAATATTAAAACACAAATATAAAATATGATGAATGTTTTGTTAATTTTTTGTTTACGTTAGTTATAAAAAAAATTTTATAACTTTCTTGTCGTTTAGTTTTCGAAACTGTGTTTCGTGCAGCCCTGATCCCGGTGTGCATGTCTGAGTTCACATTGAAGCTTCCGAACAGCACTAACAGGATTCCATTAAAAACTTTTGCATCCACATTTTGAACAACCCATTTTATATGTAATAGCAATTCTTATCTGAAATAAAAACTTTTCGTATAATTTTTAAAAAATGAGAATTTTTTGGGATAATAAAAAGATGCACTGGGGCATAGAAATACAATTCATTTCATTTTTCCAAAAAAAATAAACCGAAATTTAGAAAATGTTGGTTTTTAAAGAAAGCAAAAAAAAATTTCCTTCATGGAGCATTTGAAATCGCGCAAGAAAATAATATTTAGAACAAAATACAAAATTAAATGCTAATGGTTAGAGATTGTGATGCTAATTTACAAAATTTTTCAAGGTAAACGTTGTTTAACTGAAGCTTGTTTTTCTAACCGAAAAACCTTGTCTGCGGGCCCATTGGACTTTTATATATTGTCATTTTTCGGAACCATTAGGATTTACAGTCCTTGATTTTTATCACACGCTGTTTAAATTTTTATTTTTAGCATTTTATAAATTACTAATTCTTTGAATATAACATTAAATATTCAAACAGAAAAGAGGCATTAGTATATGGTCGGTCTTCATTGTTTTAAAATATTTAAAAACATCTGTGTCAGTGGCGAATGTCAATAAATGAAATGCAATGAAAAAATTATGTGTGTATTTCAAAATGTACGAAAAATGAACCGATCAAAAAACAACATTTTCGTTAAAAATTCGCATACAAATAAAAAAGTGTTGATGTTTCTTTTGAAAAAAATATGCTTGCATTGAGTGTTCTTTCATAGCGTTTTGAAAGATTTTTTGAATCTTAAAAAGGCTTTAAAATTTCAAAAAAAAGTTGAAAACGTCTTTTGGCAGATAAAGTTTTACTTAAAGCAAACAAACTCTTTTTTTTCTTTTTTTTTAAAAGCACAAACATGAAATTTTTATTTTCTTTTAAATTCTTTGTTTTTTAATTGAAATTTTACTAATTTTTTCAAACATTTCGACAACTCCTCCACAAAGAAAACGTTATTTTTTAAATAATGTATTATTTCAAATTTTTTGTTGTCTAATTTTATTATTTTGTAAATATGTTTTTCTAAATTCTTGTTTACTGCTTTTTCTTTAAAGGCATAGGCAAAAGAATTAAATGTCCAAAAAGAAAAAAAATAACGCATCTGTCTCTTTTGCGACTAACATTTGAAAGCGGAAAAAAGAAATGGAAAGAAAAAAAACGTATATGTATTTCGAAATTTCGTTAAAAGAAAAAACCACAGATTTGTTTTAAGCTTTTTCTTCGAAGTTTTTAAAAAAAGTAAAAACTAATTGAACGAAAATTGAACCAATACATTTTGTGTTAAAATTACTTTTGAATATTTTAAAATTTTGTGTTCCTTAATTTAAGTCCGTTTTTTTAAAATAACTTAATAAATATAAGTTACTGCCAAAGAAGTTTCAATAAAACTTTTTTTCTTCATTAATGGACTTTAATACATTATTTATCCAAGGTTTAAAAGAGGATTTAAAAACGTGTGTTATGTTTATTCGAGAGCACCGTTCTGCTATCAAAAAACAGTTTGCTCTAAATATTATTGCTGAGATCATTGAAACTCTTTATACTTTTTTTCAAAATAATAATAAAGAAAGAAAAAAAAATTGATTCTTTTAAAAGTGAGAAATCTTTTTGATGGAAAAAGATCCAATTTCAAATTTCAATACCCTTTACAACTTTGCTTTGGTTTTGTTTTAAAAATACAAATTATTTTTCTCGTTTGTTAGAAAATCAAAATGGAAAATAATAAATAATGCAGCTTTGTTTCTTAATGAAACACAAAAAACATTTAATAAGTTTTAAATCAGTCAAATAAGATTGTGTTGGAAGCTAATGTTTATATTAAATTTCCAAGTTAAAAAATTCAAATATTGAAAAAAGAAACATTTGTATTTTGAACATCTGTCTTCCATAAAAAATAAAAGAAAAGATGCAAGGGTTATTTCTCTTTCGCTTCGCTGAAATGTTGTTCATGTTTTCAAGGTTTTTTTCTTGTTTTCCGAAAAAACTGTGTTTCTTTTTAAATATTTCATTTCAAAATCTCTTTTTAAAGTTAATAAACGACAAAATTTATTTAATAATTACTTAAATATAAATGAAAAATTTTGCTCCAATATATTTTAAATTTGAACATTAAATATTTAACTGATAGTTAAAAGTGTAACAATACTTGTTGTTCTTTACTGTCACCGTAAAGTTTTGGATTCTTTTTTAATGAAGTAATATTCACGAAATTTAGTTTTAAAAGCTGTTAAAAACGTTCTGTTTTTTCAGTTTTTTAAATGGACATATTTTGCTTGCCAAAGTGGTTGTAAAAATATCCGCTTTGAGCTTTTTATTAAAGTTGGATTTGAATGAAAAACTGTTTACAATTTATGGTTTTTCTTTAATTTAAAATAGTTTAACCATAACTTCCAAAATGCTCATGGTTAAAAAATTTTTGCAGAAATTTTTTTCATGTTACCGTACTTTTTCAGGGTTTATGATTCATTTCGAAGCAAATTGTTTGCTTTGAAATTTTATCGTAATTTTGGTAATTCCCTTTTCTTATATGAATTTCCCGTAGATGCTGATTTATCTGTCCGTTTTTCGATTGATTTTGAAAAATTTAATGACGTTTCTGATGATTAATTTTATTTGGACAAATTGTTAATTCTCTCTTTCATTATTTTAGTATAAATATTTTTAGATGATTGGATATCCGACACCTTCAAACCTGAACGTCCTGAAGTTTTTCAAAATGCTACAGTACCAGTACATATAAATGCACCTGTTAAATCATCTGTTATTGCTAGTGCAACACTTGAAAGATATTCTGAACATGGTGATTCTGTTGGACCTCTAATGATTGAAAGAAATGGAAAAATTTTTCAAATTGGTGTTGCATCGCTGGGTTATAAACCCCTTGCTGAAATTGTTATAAGTACATATATTTCTTTTTTTTATTACTTTTTATGCACTTTTTACAGTTTTTAGATTTATTTACCCGACTTTCTTTACAATGTGATTGGATTAAAAAAGTAACAAAAGATGATGTAAAATGTGAAGAATTACCAGATGATTTAAATACAAAGCCACCTGTTAATCCTGTTACATCAAATCCTCAACCTGGATCAAAGGAAACAAATAAACCAACAACAATACTGCCTTCAAATGTAAATGGTACAACAACTCTTGCTAATACACCTTAAGCTGTAAAACAACCAGAAAATTCAATCAAGGGTTTTTCTTTTGATATTCTTCTTTTCTTATTTATTGGTATCTTTTTCTTTACTTAATTTGTAATAATCACTTTTTATGTAAAAGATGCGCTCAATAAATATTTCTAAATTAATCTGCTCGGATAAAGTCACTGGGGATGGAAACGCAAAAATGGTCGAAATATAGGAAAAATATGTATCAATAATAACAATTTTTGTAACGATTTTCACAAATTTAACAATAAAGTTCGATATGAAGTCGTCTGACAAAATGTTTTGTCATTACTTTAAAAATGTCGGAACACTTCTTTTTTTAAAAATAGTAAAATCTAAAAAGTTTTCGATAAAAATTATTACTTCAGAGGATTTTACAATGTTTTCAAAAATTAATCTTGTAAATTCATTTTTGTTGAGGATTTTACAGTGCAAAATTAATCTTTTAAATTCAAAACAGTCAAAAGCTGAGGGTCCAATTTTTCCAACAATTATAATGCAACCAAAAAAGATAAACAAATCTTTAAAAGCTAATTTGCATATTTTATCAATGATTTGCAATAGTTAATTGATAGTTACATAAAAGTGTAACAATTGCTCTTCCTATTTTAGACGCAAAAAACTGTCACCGTAAAAATTAGGATTCTTTTTTAATGGAGTAAAATTCACAAAATTCAGTATTTTAAAAGCTGTAACATATTTATTGAATATAAAAAAAAGCCAAATGTAAACATAAACAAATAAGCAGTCTCCCTTTCATCGATCAACCCCTTCTTTTTTAGTCAAAAATTGTTGCGATCTTTAATCTCGACAAAAAAACGTTAAACGCTAAAAGTTTTAGAGGACTCAAATTCTTGCTTGAAGGAATAACAATTGAGACACATATTTGCTCAGAAAACAGCAAATCAAACTTTAAAAAGATTTTTTTTGCCGAAAGCAAAGATCATTTTAATTTTTTAAAAAGGCAATGATTTGATGAAAGTCATTTGTTTATGTTTAAATTGGTTTAAATTCGTTGCAATTTTTTTGTTAGACTCAAAGAATATTACTTTTGGAGGTAGAAACAAAAGATAAAACTTTTATCTTGGTTTCTTTTCCCAAAGTAAATATTAAACTTTATAACGATTATTTTTTTCCATTTCAGAAATATGAATCAAACAGGCGGATTTCCTAATATGGCCAATGCGCAGGCAGGATTTGCTTTGAATCTAATGAGAGAAAATGTGAGTTTTTTAAAATGCCGTTTTTTTGCTTTTCTATTTTTTAACGTTTTCGAAGTAGGGTTGTTTGATTTTTAAGGAAATCAAAAAATTTCCCTAAATTTTCATGAATTTGGTTATTTTGAAGTGTTTTAAGTCAGCTAAACGAAATAAAAAAACTAAAATTTTAAACTGAAAACGATAAACGTATCAGTAATATTATATATCCTACAGTACTCTAAAACTGAATATTGGTTTGATTGACATTAAAAAATAAAAGGCACTCTTGAAACAAAATGAAAATCATTTCTTTAAAGATACTCATTTTGTGTACGAAAAGTTACTTTCAAGCGTTTCAAGGGAAATTGCCTTTTTTCCCCCTAATTTACAAAGTTGATAAAAAGTGAAAATTCGACTTCTCCGACCTCGAAAACCTATATGCCGTAAAAAAAAGTAAAAACATCGAAGAAAAAGTTTTTTCGAAATGCCAAGCAAAACTAATATCTTACAAGAAATCGCTTTTAAATCCTTTTTTTCAGTATGCTTTAAACGGATTTTCTTCAAGCATTCTCTCACCTGTCTCCATTTCAATTGCACTTGCAATGGTTTATCTTGGTGCTAAAGAAAATACTGCCAAACAAATTCGTGATATCATTGCCAAAGGTAAAAATCAATTATTTAATGCCCTCTAAAAACGCATTAACATTGATTCTAATTTACAGATGCATCCGAGAATGAAATTCATGCTCATTTTTCTTCTGTTTTAAATCTTATTAATTCAAATAACCTTGGAGTTAAGCTTGAATCGGTGAATCGTGTTTATTTTCGTGAAAACTTGACTCTTTTGGATACCTATATTGATGGAATTAAAAAATATTATGCTGGAGAATTGGAAGAAATTAATTTTGGAGAATCTGTTGAATCTGCAAATGTATGCAAAAATTTTGGATTTTAATACAGCAAATTTCATCATTTCAGAAAATTAATTCATTCGTTTCAAATTCCACTCACAATAAAATTATGAACCTTATTAGTCCCAATGATCTTGACGAAATTACTCAACTCTTTTTGATTAATGCTATTTATTTCAAAGGTCAATGGGATGAACAGTTTAAAGAAAGTAAAACATCAGATGCTGATTTTTATTGTTCTCCAGATGTTACAAAAAAGGTAAGTATACAGCACTTAGTCTACTACTATACTTAGTTTTACTCTCCCGGAACATGGATTCTGTATTTGGGTAAATGTAGTTGGATTACCGTAGAAAAATGTTTTTGTTAAGTTTTTGAAAGAATCGGATTTAAAATAATTTACCAAATATTTTTTTCCGCTTTTTTAAAGCTCAAATTATTTTAAAATAAACATTAAAAAATGGCGCTGAACAATTGAATGGTTTTTTAAGAAGCCTTTTTGCTTTTTTTAAACAAATAATTTTTTCATTTTTTCTTTGGTGACAAGTTTCTGGTTATTAATCAGTGTTGTGCTTTCGAATTTGAAATGACTCCGGCTGTGACTCCGACTCCGGAGTCGGAGTCGGAGTCACTGGAGTCGACTCCGGAGTCATTTTTTTTCAATGTTGAAAAAATTTTTCAAAGATTTTTGATGAGAAATTCAGAAGCCCAGACAAGATTTCAGCGTTAGTTTTAACATAGCAATGTTAGAATAGCTTGATACTCATTACGTTAAATAACAATAAAATATTAAAATTTAAAATTTTTATTTCTTAACGTACTCCCTGTGAATTTGAAAAATCTGAACGGAGTCGACTCCACCACAGTGACTCCGACTCCGGAGTTGGAGTCGACTCCGTGACTCCAGAGTCGGAGTCGCAAGAACACTGTTATTAATAAAATCATATAAATGAAAAAACAAGGTCGAAAAAAGTTCATGATAATTCTCTAGAATTGATTTTTTAGGTAAAAATGATGAAAATGACTGATCGGATGCCATATTATGAAACAGAAGAATATCAACTCGTTGGACTTCGATATCAGAATCGCCAAATATTGCAATCCAATGAAAACTGGACAGTATTATCAACACAAGGAAAACATTTTGTTACAATGTATATCATTCTTCCACGTGAAAAGTATGGCCTTGTTGATGTCATGAAAAATCTCACCCCAGAAACTTTGGCTGAATTATTATCAAGAAATGGAAAAGAAAAAGTCGAACTTCAACTTCCTCGTTTTAAAATTACATCACAATTTGAACTTATAAAAGTTTTAGAAAACCTTGGAATTACTGAACTTTTTACAGATAATGCAAAATTATCTGGCATCGTAAAAAAACAATTGAAGGTTTCTAAAATTGTTCACAAAGCTTTTATTGAGGTATGTGCAAATTTGCTTTTCATGGGTTTCAGAAATGATAACTTTTAGACAAATGAATTCGGCTCAGAAGCAGCTGCAGCAACAGGAATTAAAATGGTTCCAGTATCAGCATGGAGTAGCAAAAAGCCCCCAGCAGTTTTTATTGCTGATCATCCTTTCATGTTCTTCCTTGCTGATGACAGACATAATATTCTTTTTAGCGGAGTTCATGTTGCTTGAGTACTGTTTTTGATTGTTCTGTCAAGTTATATTCTCGTTTTATTTAATATAAATGATTTGCAAAAAGAAATCCAGAATTGCCAGAATATATTTCTGCATTTTAGAAAAAAAAAAGAATAAAAAAATGCATTTCTTGTTGCTAAAAGGCACAATTAAGAGAAAAATGGCATTCGAATTGAATACGTGACTCAGTGATCAAATATTTTTTAATTAATTTGAATGTAATGTTTGCAATTTTTTGACATTTTTTTATCATCTCTTTTTTTTTATTTTTGGTCATACAAAAGAAGGAAAAGAATGTTTAATCTACAGATCTACTGTAGATCCAGCTGTTGGATATGAATTCCGCAGAAGATCAAGAAACGAAAGAATATTTTTTACTTTTAATATTTTTGAACCTTGTTTCTGAATATTTTGTAAAGAACTCGTCGAATAAAAAACTATTAAAAAAAATAGTGTCAAAAACATTTTGGTGAAAATTAAGTTATTACCATATTACTGTTAAGTATGACCATATTTTTTCAAAAACATGGCGACCAAAATGGTGTTACATAATTTGTTTATTTTATTTACTGTCCGGTCTTTCCCATGCACATTGAACACCACCTTCATATAAGTTAAGATAATACCAACAAACAAACTTAATTATAAATAATTTCAAAATATTAAAAGAAGTATCCCCATTACACACAGTGAGTCATTTTTAAGCGAAAAAAGCAATCTAAATTTAATTACAAATTAATAAGCATGGATACATCAACGAAGATAATTCTTCGTTATTTATATATGGGGTAACAGTTTAAGATAAGGTAGTTTAAGGAAATTGAGACACGAAGAGAGCTTAAAATAGGAAGGGTCTATTGAAAGCGAAGCAAGAGCTGTTATGATTGCAATGCTGCAAAAAGTAGTAGGTATTAGTGGAAAAATAGTTAAAACAAAAAGATATTTTTAAAGAGATACACTGGAAGGTGATAATAAATTAATATGGAAATTATACTAATAATTAGTCATGTAATAATGGTAATTAAATATTTTAACGCAGAGTGGTACAGTAAACGAGAATAAAATACAGAAGAGATGACGAGGAATCAAACTAGTGGAGCTTATTAAGGAACGGATGAAAACGAAGTGACAATATTTGATTACACAAAGGATGCAATAATAAAAGGGGGAGAGTGAATCGTCGAACGTAGTCGATGTGATCATCGATAGTATAGTTGCGACAATGCGACAGCAAAGTACATCAAGCTGGAAAATATGTTGATAGACATGCATAAGGATGGAAGTCGTTGAAGTCAGATATAAAACAGTAACATAATGTAACTGCGTAACGCAAGAAGTGGGCAGAGAAGAAACTAGTAACTTTGAAGATATGCAAATTAGGGCGGAATGTGAAACATCATACAGCTATGCTAGGCCATGATGGCAATCAAATAAATAAAATTAAGTGATGGCCATAGTGACGTCCACAAGAATTTATGTCCAAAATTAGATAAGGCCATGATGGCAATCCATTCACAAAATTAATTTTAAAAAGAGACTTTATGTTCAACCCTTAGATAAGGCCATGACGGCAATCCATTGATAAAATTTAATGTTATGAAGGGAGATGAAGATGGGTAATGGGTGATGACATTGCAGTAAATACCGATGCAGAGATGGTGCGAAAAAAATAGGAAAGTGGTGCAAGTCAGCACAATGCGTGAAGATGACATGATTGTCATCGTAACGATAATGAGCAGCGATCATATTAGGTAATTCCACGATGGCAATCCATTTGATAAAATATAATCATCAGAAGAGACTTTAGGTCCAACATTAGGTAAGGCCATGATAGCAATCCATTGATAAAATATAATGGCATGAAGGGATATGTTGATGGGGGAGTTGTGACGCTATGGGCGGATCGACTGATGTCGATAGTAAGAGTAGGACGAGTAGGACGAGCACGACGAACAGGACAAGCAGGACGATCAGGACGAGTATATAAGTGCTGACTTTAGAAAGTGGCTCCCTGCCCCGGGAGAAATAACATTAATCTTTATTTTACTGACAGTTTTTGATTTATTCGATGCTATTTAAAAGTGTTTTGTTTTCAGACAAAAGAGAAATGCTGAAACGATTTTTGCTTTTTTTTGATTGATGATCGCAATTTGCATTTTGCGACATAAAATGTTTTTCCTTCGTATTTTTGTTTTACAATTTTTACGAAGAAAACCATATTTGTATATTTTGCTTTTGAATTTTTTGTTATATTATTTTTGTTAAATTTAATTTTCCATTATTTTGACAAAATCTTCTGTTTGCGTTATTACATAAATTATGTTTGTGCAAGAAGCAAAAATACATTAGAAATGAAATGTGGAGAAAAGCAGAACTTCGAATTATCTTTTGAATTATTATTATTTGATAAATAAGTCTTTTAAAAAGACGAATGTTTGCCATTTTTGCAAAGTATTGAAAGTTAAAAACGGAGTCTTAAAAAATTTTGTCATGATTCTTAAAGTTTTATCTCTTTTTTAAAAAATGTTAAAATTTGAATCAATGACTTTGATTCAAAATTATTTTTTATTTTCCTTTTTTTGTTACTGAAGCATTTTTTAAAACCTTAAAAAGTAAATAAACGAAACATTCAAAACGCAAAAAAAATAACTCAGCTGCAGTTGTATCTTTTGCCACTGACATTTGTAAA
>JAQIXH010000463.1:0-13128 GCA_034700145.1 Panagrolaimus detritophagus
TGCCGTAACCTTTACATAACTTACATAGCAGATATAAACATCTAACCATGAAATGCGTCGCTTTAGTGGATTCGATGTTACGCGTTTCTTAAAGCTTTTCTGCCATCTTTTTTTAAACAAACTTTAAAAAAATTCGCCCGTGTAAACAAAAATAAAAAATTTATTTCAGAGCTTTTTCATGGACTCATTTGATTTACAAAATTTTATCGATAGTTCGCATTTCGACGCTATTGAAAAATCGTTCGTTCATAGATTTTCAACTTTTTTCAAACTTAAGTCGGTAAATACATTGACACTGACGAATTTTTATTATAATGTTTTTGATGACTGTTATGAAAAAATTATATACAAAAATCCGAACGGACCATGTCCGTCTCATTTTCTGTGTGAATTTCCACAAATACCAAATATTAAATGCCTTCAAGCGAAAAACACTTTTTATCAACAAAATATATCATATTTGACAATTTATTACCCACGAAGAGATCCTGTGAATGTAGTTCTAAAAAATGGATGCAGCACAGATTGATGTATTTCCTTTTTTTACAAGAATATGTAGACTGCATAAACAATGCCACGAGTTAGAATCTTTGTTGAAGAACAAACAGCGCAACAAATTTTGTTAGGTTTTTTCAATAAACATATTTTTACTGTGTAAGCTAGTTATTAATAGATAATTAAATTGTCTGCCTTCACAATATTTTTATGATTTCAAAAAAAACATGCAAATTTGCTTGCACTCAATATTGTGTTTATACATGTGTGAAGTTAAAGTAATAAAATTACAATTGCAATTGCATAATATCGAATTTATTACAAACAATTTTTGTTTACGAAATTTCTTTTTTTGTTCATAATAACACTGATCCAGTAACGAAGCCAGAACTTTGGTTTCCATGGAATACCGTTTTTATCAAAATTTTTCGAAATTTGCTGATAAAACTGTTCCATATTAGATTCCGTGACTTCTGTCCAATCGTTTACGATCATAACGGGTAAACCATCATACAATGGTAACAGGCTATTGTTTAATACTATTGGAACTGACCCTAATGCCAGCGATTCCCATGTTCTGTGGCAATCAAGACCGTTTCCTTAAAAAATAAACAAGATTTTAACAAATTTAACAGTAAATAAAGAAATGAAAAAGTGCGTGCGGCTGCATTCAACGAAGGAAAATGTTCTTACCAGAAGGACTTAAGACGAATTTGGAATTTCTTATTTTTGATAGATAAGTGTACCAATCGCTTCGTGTTTCCTCAATAAGAACATTAGAAAAATCTTTAAACGTATTTTTGAAGTATTCAAATAATACGGACCGATTTTTGTTTGTTTCAAGCCGGAAATTCAAATATAAAAGTGTTTTCTTTTTATTAAAAGGAATAACTTTTTGCGCTAAATCAAGCAATACTGAAGTCGTTTCATTTTGAGGTGGAATAACACCTATTGGAATAGGTTTCAGTTTTGGGTGTCTAAAATATTGTTACAGTTTTTTAGTATTGTTTCCAACAGAAATACATACATTCCATTCATGTTTTGGGTATACCACATGATAATCTTCGGATCGTTTAAGAATTCAAGTTGCCATTGTTCTCCAACGGAGTAGTCACCTTCATGCGTAATTAATATATACGGATATTCAATGGTTGGATGGAATTTTTCTTTAAACAATTTAATATAATTCGATTCCAAAAAAATTATGTCGCCACATTTAACATTTTTTGACTCCAAATTTTTAATGCTATAATCTGAGTAAATATGCTGAGCTAGACTTTGAAAGACACTTCTTTCATATCTTATAATTGACACTAAAGGTATATCAAAAAATCTTGAAGCATTCAAATTAAAACATTTGAACAGCTTGTAATAATTATAGTTGTATTCTCTCTTAACTTCAGAAAACTTATTTGAAGTCAAATATAGTGCCGCATCATTCACATAAATGTCTGTGCAAAAGTCAAACCTTGCTTTATTATGTATGCAAATAAAACAGAGTAATAGAAAGAATACAACAAAGTAAGCTTTGTTAGCAATACTTAACATAGATTTTCTTCTTATAGTTTGTAAAAAAATTTCAAGTCACAAACCAAACAAATTTACAGCTAAATGTAAAAAAAAATAATCATTGCTTGCTATTTTTTCATTTAAATCAAAACAGATTAAATTTTTTGAAACAATAAAAAAATTTATTGTGCATTGTTATTTGCGGATTTCAGAAATCTTTGTTTTTTTGAGTTCTTTTTTTTTCTCCTAAATTAAAAAGTGTTAATATTTTTTGATTCAAAACGGGAGAAACAAAGAGACAATGGATAATTGTTAAAGTCGAAAAAATTAAATCCTCTGATCCACATATAAATGTTGAAACTTTTGTTAATCTCAAAAATTCTTTTCAAAAACGTTTTTCTTAAATTTCCTTATCCATTTTTTTTTCTGCAAACGGGAGAGTATTAAGCAGTACTGACGGTCTCCGGTCCGGTTTTTCGGTCCACCGAAACCGTAGACCGAAAAATTTCGGTCCGGTCCGGTCCACCGAAAAACGGAAAATTTCGGTGCGCCGCCAGCACTGGTATTAAGCGAAGACATGAAGAATGATAGAGAGATATCCATTCAAATTACCAATAAAAATTAAATGCATGTGAAAAATACAACCAAGAAAAAAATTACGAAATATGTACCCATATTTCGTAACTATAAATCTTTTCGATAGATGACAAAATAGACCAAAAATTGACTTTTTTGGACTCTAATTACCAAAAAAAAGTGTTATATCAGAAAGATGAATCATTTTAAAAAAAGTTTGCGTTTTTATTAGAATTAAAGTTTTGATTAAACATGTTTTTTAAGTTAAAAATTTATTGAAAAATATTTATCAACACATAAACTGCTTTTGAAATTTATAAAAAATGCCCGATTGAAGGTAAAAATATATTCTGTTTTAAGTAGTAAATAAGGTCCCTTAATTGGCGCGTTTTCAAATATTTCCATGACATTTTGTTTTTGATTATATGGATCATGAAATTCAACATTTAGTTGGCAAATTGTGGGATACTTATGAGGATTTTCTGCAAAAATGTTATTATATTAGCAATGAAAAACTTTTTTGCTCCGAATACCAACTAGCTCTTTCATCAGGGCAAACTCATCACCTTCGATATCCATCAATAAAAGATCGATTACATCTTTTTGGAATATTTTCGATGTCAGGTGATGAAAAGAAAAATGTGGCAAAATTTTCTCCACATAGCCATGTTCTGCGTCAGATTCTGTAATCTCAAGAATTCCATTATTGTTATGCCATTATTTTTTTTATCTCACCTAGCACGCTTGCTTTATAAGTACCATTTTCGGCTCCGACTAGACCTTCAATATATTTTCCATTGATGCGGGTTGTATATAACATTTCACTGTCTTTGGAACCGGAATCTATGCCAATGAATTTACATTGAGGGTATAATTTAAACATTTTTTCTTCGGCAGCTGTTTCTCCCCCAATTCCTAAAGTTATGACATCACATGTGAAACTGTCGTTAGAAATAGGATCAACAAAGTATTTGATTTCACCAAAACCGTTAAATTTTTGCACAGAAAAATGATTATATAGTTTCCCGCTACATTCCTAAAGAAAAAAAACATTATTGAAAAATAAAAAGTAGTTATAACTTCAGCAATTAAGGGTAAAATTGGCCAAACGTCTTTTAGATTTCTTTGAGACATAGTTTTTGAAACAAAACAATTTCGACTTTGGATAAACATAGATTCTGAATTTTTATTACGATGCCTGCCAAACTCGGATATGTAAAAATTCAAAAAACATCCCATTACAAAAACAAATATAAGTAGCAGTACTCTGTCTCTGTATCTTCTGCCAAATAACATGATTTGAACACGTTTATGTAATGCACAAAGTTACTTTTATTATATTATTACAATAAGTAAATTACTAAAATATAGCATTAAAGAAACATCCGTTTAAAAGGAGGGCGGAACGGATTTCCTTCATCGAGTTTATTTCTGACAGTAAAATCTTTATAATATAATTCAAACTCAATCGGTCCACTTCCTACATATTTCAATCAATCTTAAAACGTACATAATAATAACAACAACTTCTTCCAAAAAAATAAACATTTTTTTGCAAAATCATATTTAAAATACAAAAATGAAGTTTTTTTATTCTATAATTTAACATATTTGCGCAAGAAATGCTGAAAATACTTATTTTTAACATTGCTTTTTTTTGTGTAACATGTTAATTATATCGTTTTTTAAACTATAAGTTCGATCTTTATGTTGATTGCCTCCTTTTGAGTTAAAACAAGTGTTCCACCACTAACATTTATTTTTGCATTTCATGATACGAAACAGGACTTACTGGATCGGTTTGTTGACAAAAAAATAAATCCCGCTTAAGTTAACCCTGATTTTTATAACAAAAAATTAGTTCTAAATTCTCCTGTAAATGTAATTCCTAAAAAATTATTGCTTTTAAAAAAAATTTATTACAAGTCAATACACTTTTACAGGTTGATAACGATAATTAATGTTTTTTTGTAGGCAAGACGTATGTACCATACGAGATTGGGCTAATTTTAGGATGGTTGTAAACATCAATTCTGAGCCGCCGAAGTTTTCCGTTGCATTGTTTAGGAAATAAAAAGCAATGAAGAGTTTGGAATTTAAATGGATCATCTTCAGGATGAAAAAAATGTGGCAAATTAACAAATATGTTATCTGATTCTCTAAAGCTTAAAATTGGCGTATCTTTGATTGCATGAAGGGGTAAAAGGTTAATATTATCATATTGTGACAAAAAGTTGGTTACTTCTGTCATTTTTATTCCAAGACTATCTAAAAATATATGATTATGTTTTATAATTAAACACTTTTGATAAAACCCATAATAAAGCCTAACGCCCAATCATCTGGCATTCCATCGCGTTTTGCATATAAATTGTATAAGTCGTCTCTTAAAATTGTTGGCGTCATAAGTTTTATTGCTGCCTTAGATAAACATATTCCTGCGCCGCCAATAGCAAACCAAAACATCCGCTAAAATGTATTTTGAAGATAACAAAATATTTGATTAACGTGAATAATAATAAAATCATACCCCATTTTGAGTCATCGGAAGTTTTGTTGCCGTTCGACCAATATAATACGGCAATTCAAAATTAAAATCATTTAAAATGTTCATTAAAGCTTGGATATTAACATAATTGTCATCGTCGACGTGGCAGGACCATCTAAATAAAGTGAAAAGAAAATTTTCTATTTGTACGTGTCTATTATACTTACTCTGCATTCATTTTTACCATAAGCTTTAATTCTTCACTAAGCTTGCAACCAAGAGAGATGCTAAAGTAAGTATGTCGGTTATTTAAAATATTCTGTGTTCACTATTTTTAGCACGACAATTTTATATGTGTTATTTTTAAAAAAGACTTGGTTTATATATGAAAACCGCTTGCACTTTAAACAAAACCATTTTCCTGGTAAAAAACAATACACTGAGAAAAATCAGTGACGAAACTGAGTTTTTTCGTCACCGTCACCACCCTTTAAAAAGTGTTTTTTGTCAAAAAAAAATCATCAGGACCCATAAATTTGTCTGATAATAGGATTCATGACATTATTAACTGTTAATTGGGCCGGAAAACCCTTAAACGGTTAGTGACGTGACTAGGGATGAGAAGTAGCCGGTTGGCTATGGTCGGCCGCGATTTATTTTATATATTTTTTAGCTTAAATATGTAAGACTATTTTTAATTCTTACAGAATTTTATTGCATAAACATGTACTAAAATGTGTTTTAGTAAGCAAATTAAGCTTTGAAAGTAAAAAAGACATTTAAAAAATTAATTTTTGAAATTTTTTAAAATAAATCTTCGCCGTGGCCACAGCCTGCCTGTTTTTTAAGCGTCATTTCTCATCCCTGGACGTAACAAAAAAACTCAATTACAGTGACAAATTCGTCACGGGTTTTTTGAGTGCAGTGAAAAATTGAGTATAATCTAAACACTCAATTTCAAAACACTTACGGATCGTGAGAAGAGCCACAGGATGTGCTTAGGAATCTTCCTTGAAGGGTGTCATTTAATACTGGATCAAAATTGTCAGAAATGACATAAATCTGAGATACTGTATATAATTTTGTAAAATAATATAGATTTAACACTTACACTTTCGGAAGCTAATTTATACCATGTATCATAAATTTGTCGAACTCTTGTTGTATGGCTTTTGAAAGTCGTTTTTACAGTGATTAATAGTTTCAACGACGCTTTATCATCCCTTTCACCAATATATACCAATGGTGAAAGAGACGATTCACCTGTATACACTTCTGTTAAAATAAAAACAGAAAAAATAATGACACAGTAAATAAAACTAAACCTTTTATTTCGTTTCATGTTTCTGGATTTCATCGCTGAAAAAAATTATAGAATATTAAAAGCTCTTTCTTTCGCTCAATAATGTCACATTTTCTACCAGTTTTCTTTAAATGTATTATCTCTTAAAAAAGTAGCAATTGATATTTTAGTTTTACAGAGAACAATGACATCACTGTTACGAAACTTTATTGAAAGCTGACAGCAAAAAAAATTAGGTTGACTAATTTCTTCAGTTTCCTTATATACCAAACAAAATTGTCATCTAACAAAAGCACCGAGAGCATCCAACTTTTATGAAAATCAAGCAAAATGCATTGTTTTTTTCGTACCACTTTTTTGTTCGCTGACAAAAAAATGTGAATGAAAAAGACAATGCTTTTTCCAAAAATTATTGCAAAAACCATTTGTCAGAAATGAAACTCGTCCTTTTTGAATTTTGTAAAAAAGTGACAACAAGTTTTCACAAAACCGTTTGAAACGTATTGTTAAACAAAATTTTTAAATATGATATGGACACTGTAATTTCTTATTTTGCCAGGCCGTAGATGTTATTTTTTCTTAACTCATAAAAGTAGTTGGTAAATTTTGGTGTTGAAGCAATTATCACCATCTATCATTTGGTGGTGATCATCGCTTCATAATTGAATAGGAGCATCTTTGTTATTATCAAATTTAATCGTTAAAATTGGATTAATTTTAACAACATTAAAATTACATGTTTTACAATTTTTTGCTTTTTTTCAATTATTTTACGATCGCCTTTTACGGTTTATGAATAAGAAACCGCTTTCAGGTTTTTTTCCGGTGGTGTACAACATTTTCGAAGTTTTTATTTATAAACAAAAAAATTTCTATGATTTTTCTAACACAAACAAATACTGATCAACGTGAGTTCTATTGTTAAAAATTGGATACATTTTTTCCTTCAACACAATGCTTTCTTCTCTGAATATGTTTAACAGACGAAAACCTAAATTTGGAGAATGTATAAAAAAATGAAGTAAAAATTAAGCAAACCTTCGAACATCATTGCCAATCTCATTCTTCCATAAATTCTATGAGCGTTATAAAATATGCTATCAACACCAACAGGCAATCCCAAAAATAGTAGTCCTTTGGGTTTTAACATGCAATGAATTTTGTTCATTTCTCGAATATCTCCAATTGGATCCAATGGATCACCATATCTTCCGAGGCCACTGTGTTCAATACTTGAAAAGCTTACAATAAAATCAAAATTATTGTAATACCTAACAATTTTGATTTTTTTAAGGGTTTAACTATCTTGTTAAAGGTTTCTTGCTTACAAAGGTAATTCGGGTGCATAGAGATAACTCATCTGTGGATGTTCAATTATATATTTCTGATAATCCACCGTGGTAACATGTTTAGCACCGTTTGCTAAAGCATAAACTTCTGCCCAAGGAGTTTGTGATCCAATTACAGCTCCAACTTGTCCATTAATATTATAATGTGTGGTTGCTGCATGGACGGCCACTAAAATATGTGTACTTTCTTATGCTCGGTAACATAAACAAAAATAAATATGTTGATAATAACATTCCAAGAATGTTATCGTTTTTTAATACTTTTTTTAAAATTTTTAAATAGAAGAATTTTACGTACATGATTCTCTGAAATAAGAACGCTTTAATTCTGACGGCTGTGTTTTAGCAATTTCAATCATATCTTCAATTAGAACTGTGCTCCACGTTTTTATGGTGGATTTTGAATTTTGAGGTGTATCATTGAAATACATATGAAAAAGCCTTGAGTAACCATTTAGAAGGAAGCCATTTCTATCGGAGAGTTCTTTTGGTGGATCTTTCGTGAGACCGTTATCTGCTATTTTTTGCCAGGATTGAAACACCTAAAAAAGAAATGAGCGAAATTTCTTTTTAAGACACTTACGTCGTTGCAGGTTTGTACAACATTTTTCCTTAGATGTGGAATTAATTCATTTTTTATAATTAGATAACCATTTGGTTTAAAAACGTTTTCATTAACTTCCTCTATAGAAACATTACCCATTGCAGTAATAAAATATCTGAAATTGCTAAACTGTAAATTCATTTCGTAAAATCTTTAAAGACAAACTGATAGGAAAATACCGGGATGATTTCTTTAGTCTGTTTACTTTTACAAAATATTGCGAATGTCATTAACGAAATAAAAAGAAACGGTAAACATCTTTTATTTAATTTTCTAGTTTTCAAATAAAATATATTCTTACGAAACATGTAGACAAAAAGGTTATTCTAAAAACTTTACAGTTACTTATATCGGACTTTTAAAAGTTCTCTTGAAAATTACGGAATTCAAAAAGGCGGATCTTGACGTCACATAAAATAATGCCGCAAGCCAAAAAATCCAGAAAATTGTTTTTTTAACATGGTTTCTTGTTTGCATGTACAAGGTTAGGCAAGATTCCAAAATGATTTACTGTCTGATATAATTATGTTTTGCAAAAATATAACACGTTTTTTAGGCTTTCAATCGAGGCCTGAATCGAGAGGATCTCAACGGTGAGTCCAAAAATCGATTTTTGCGAATATATATTGTCAGAAGGATTCTGAGTCGATTTTACATTTGAACCTTTTTTTCGCGGTAAATGAGCCGGATCAAAAGTTAACTTATGTAAATGTTTTTTGCAGCATAGCAAAATACGATTAATTTTTCCTTTTTTAAAATCAAATGACATAAATCGAAAATCATTCCTTCCTATTTTTTCATTTAAATCAAAAACAAATTAAATTTTTTGAAACAATAAAAAAAATTTATTATGCATTGTTATTTGCGGATTTAAGAAATCTTTGTCTTTGTGACAAGTTCTTTTTTTGTCTCCCTATATTAAAAAGTGTTAATATTTTTGATTCAAAACGGGAGAAACAAAGAGACAATGGATAACTGTTAAAGTTGAAAAAATTAAATCCTCTGATCCACATATATATGTTGAAACTTCTGTTAATCTCAAAAATTCTTATCAAAAAAGTCTTTCATAAATTTCATATTCTTTTTTTCTGCAAACGGGAGAGTAAAAAATAAAGACATAAAGAATCTAAAATGAAAGAGATAAATATCCATTCAAATTATCATTAAAAATTAAATGCATGTAAAAGGTACAACCAAGAAACTAGTTTTTTGTCTCTTTCATTTTAGATCTTTAAAAAGTTACAAAATATGGACCCATTCTTTGTAACTATAAATCTTTTCGATAGATGACAAAATAAACCAAAAAATGATTTTTTCGGACTCTGATTACCAAAAAAAGTGTTATACGTTTTACTCTGGTAAAATTTCTGCGGCTGTCCCAAAAATAAATCTTATTATAGATGTTTCTTTAAAAATGAATTTTCAGGAAGATGAATCAGATTTTTTTAAAATAAAAGTTTACATTTTTTTATTAGAATTAAAGTTTTGATTAAACTTGTTTTCTTAAGTTAAAAATTTATTGAAAAATATTTATCAACACATAAATAGGATGGATACAACATAACAAGTGATAAAAAAATGCTACGTTTTGATTCAGTCTTTTTGTATTCTGTAGCACCTTTTTAAAGTACTGCTCACGACAATAAATTTCATTTTACTTTTACAATTAAACTGTAACTTCAACTAGCATATTTACTTGCAAATAAAAACAATAATTAAACAAAATCAACTGGTCTAAAAATTTTTTAACGTTTACGTGCTGACTCGTTTTATCTTTTTTTGACAAAAAAAAAATAATGTCAACATTTAAACGGATTTGATTGCTCTTCTAATAAATCAACCAAAAAATGTGTATACAAATATTTTTTCTGTTTTTTCACCATTAAATATTTGATACTATTTAAGCCATCAAAATGGAAACGATTGTACGTTTCGTTTATTCTTGCATAACGACATTTAAAACTAAATGACTTTCAACAGAATTTATTAAACAGTAAAAAAAAGACTTACGCCTCATTTCCTTTATCACGAACATGTCGAACCATCTCATATCTTCCAATTTCAGTAGCAATCCGATAATACTTTTGCTTATGTGCTTTAATTCTTAAAAAAATTTCATCGTCTTCTCCACCCCAACCCCAAAATTCGTTTGAGAATCCGTTAAGCTTTTCAATCTGTGATCTGAGCATTGCACTTACACCACCAAAATATTCTTCGTACGGAACTCTAAAAACTAAAAACTTCAAATCGCTCATTTTTTTTTTACTTACGAATAATTAAATTTATTTATAGCGCTTGAAAAATGTGTAGGTCTTTTTTTACAAGTGTAAATATTTGATGAATTTTTAGGTAAAAGATCAACATCATGAAAAATAAAACAATTCCATGGTCCATCTTTTAATGCCTCCAAAAATCCAACATTCATTAATTTTCCTCGATTAAATGTTTGATTTTGTTTTTGTTCAATAATAAATATACCGTAATTTATTTCCTGATTTCGAAGAAAATAATGCATGTGCCGTAAAAATGCAAATAAATGTAAAACACGATCACTGTAAAATCGTTAATGAACTATAATGAAAAAAATATTTAAAAACATTTTTTCCTATGAATGTATAATTTTGTTCTATTTTTCTGCCCAAAAATTTTCGTGTCTTTCTACGGTAATTAAAAGCCCAAATTCACGCAATATGTTAAAAATTTACCGATATGGAACAATAATTGCAGTATACTGCTTTTTTTTTGATGATATTCTCTGTCCACCCGGATTCAATAAAGAATATATTTTTACCATTTCGTCTTCAGGATAATCAAAAATTTTTAAAAAAAAATCATCATTGACGTTTTCCATCTCTGTATTCGTTTTTGCAATTAATTGTGGCACCTAAAAATTATTTTGAAAAAATATAATTTTTTAAAAATCGCAAATACTTCAGAACTTATGTTTTTTGTCTCTGTATCCGTTTTGCATAGGTTAATTTGCCATGACAAAACAACATAAATAATTAAAATATTAGCCACAAAAATAGCCTGCGCTCCAAGGGAAAAAATATTTGTGTTTTCTTTTATATATTTAAAGTATGATAACATATTTAATAAAATGTTGATGCCCTGAAAATATTAAAATGTTTATTACTTGAGCCTCTGATCGCTTTTAATGTATGTCGGAGGCAACAGTAAAAAATATGGTAGTAAGAATTCAAATGAGAAACAAAGGGAAAAGGTAACATATAAAGAAGAGAGAAGAAAATTCAATAAAAGACATATACTCTGAAATAATTATGCCTACATTGAAAAAAGCCGGTCGAAAAACCTCACCAATGGTGAATTTCTGACAAAATCATCATTGTCAGTCGCAATTTAACTATTTCATCACTGGCGAGGTTTTTTTACACTATCAGTCACAGATTCGTCACATAAGTTTCTTCAATGATTTAATTTAAGAGATTTAATAAAAAAATAACCTAAAAAATGTTGTTTTTCATAACTACAACTAAGAAATGTCCTTGCAATTACTCTCAAAAAGAATTGGAGTTGGGTGTTAAATTTGAATTGTCTTCTACATGTTCAGTTTTAGAAACCAAATGAGTCTCTCGTCGAGCTCTATAAAAGACAATGAAAATAATACAGATAAGATTTTTTTTAAAATGGATGTGACAGAATACTAAAATTAGAAAAAAAATCAAAATTTGTGTTTTGAAAACAATACTTTATATAAAAATTGGAATAGTAATTTCATCAAAGCTGTCAACGAAAAATATGATTTTGTCTTCAAAAAACTGGAAAATGCCTGTATATTTTGAAAAGGTTTTATGTTCGCTGATAAAAAAACAATATTTAGCATTTCTGTCCTTTGTATTTATTTTAAGTGTTATTTTCTTCAAACAAATGTCACAACAAAATAAAGTTTTTAAATTTGCTGCCACCAAAAAAACTGATTTTTATGGTTGTGATTTGTTGGGAATTAAAGAAATGGAATGGTTAAAAAAGTTTACAACATCTTCCGTAATTGTAACAGAAAAAGAAAGAATGAAGTTAACATTTTCTGACCTAATAATTGTTACATTTATTTCTACAAATCATCTACCTGAAGGAATGTATATACGTTCCCTAAAAAATTGAACTAAATAAAAGATTTTTTCAGAAGAGCTTGTGATTCATTTATGCGACACCCCCAACTAAAGAATACAACGTTTATTGCTCACCTCACTGAAGATGTTTCACAGACTTCTACAGAATTTTACACAAAACTATGTCCTGTAGCAAAAATTGCACGTTTGAATATATCGGAATGGCCAGAACCATTGCGTGATCTCAGTACCTATAAATTCAAAGCTATTCATCAAGCAATTGCTCTTCAACATCGTAAAGTTGTATTACATATTGATACTTCTGTACGATTTGAATCAAAACAAAATATAAAAGTAAAATTGCAAAAATGAAAATGTACCGTATATTTTAGATATTTTCTCAGCCTTTTCTCATTTAAATGTGATAAAAGCTTTAAAATTTCTTACTAATTTTCACAAAAGTTTGAAAAAATTGATGAAAATATCTAAATAATGGGTTTTCTTAATAAATTGTCTAAAACATTTATTTATAGGATCTTGTTACTACCGCAGTTAAGAAAAACTCTTTAGATGCCTCCTTGTTAACACAAACTGGACATAGTATGTTTGCAGTTACCGATAAACGAATGTATAAATGTTTTCCCCGTGTAAAAATAGAGAATGCAAGTTTAAGACATTTATTGAAATAAGTTCATTTTTTCATTTAGACTGTTAATGAACGACAATATCAAGCA
>JAQIXH010000464.1:0-13118 GCA_034700145.1 Panagrolaimus detritophagus
GAGTTTGAACTTTTGGAATATTGTAGGAAGAAAGTGTTTTAACGGTTTTAGATACTGAATTTTCGTTATTTTTGTCCGATTCATTATTTATTGATAAATGCGATTTGTCTCGAATACCGTTAACATTTGGTTTTTCATCAAATGTAACCGAAAAAATTTCGTTTTGGTCAACAGTAAAAGTTAAAAAAATAGGGGAATATTCTGGCAGTTCAAAAAGTGTATTATTCTAAAAAATTGTAATATATCTTTTATAATTTTTGTTTGTTCTAAAATTATAATATAACGTACAACTTCTAGCATATCATTTTTTGAATTTTTAATAATTGTTTTAAAAAATATGGGTAATTGTTTTGTTTTTTGAAATGATGTAATAACCATGTTTTCTATTTTTAAGGTAAATATTCGAGATAAAAAACATGTTGTTTCAAGATGAGTCAAGTCTGAATCTCCAGCGGTAATTCGAGCTTTTAAAAGACATCCTTTAGGATACCGATAGCCATCATAACTGTACAAAAAACACTGACATTCTGATATTTTGTTTTTTCTCATAAGTGATTCATCGATTTTTCTATCGCAAAACATAATATCTGGTCCTTTATTTGATTTTGATTCATCCACGATTTTCTTAAATTCGTTCAGTTTTGAGGGATCAGCTAACCAAGAACCACAAAATTTAGCTTTTTGATTGTTTATTTGCCATACATAAAAATTGTTAAAACGTTTTATCCAAATAACATTTCCATTTAAAGGTTTGTAATTTATTTGTGACATCAAATTCAAATAAAATGCAGTTTCCTCATTAATAATTTCAACGTTTTTGAAACCACTTTTTAAACCACATTCGATAAATTTTTTCCTAATTTCATTACCATAATAATTTCTATCTAAACAAATACATGCATATCCAGGTTTTCCATTTATTTTCGATATTATTTCTTCAAAAATTAAACAGACTTTTTCGATTTCATTAAAATAAACTAAAAATGATAAAAAACATAAATAAAAGATAATATTACAAAAAAAAATACCATCATTAATTTCAATGTCAACTATTATTTTTTCATGGTGGTTGCAATACGATGCATTTCCATGAAAAGGGTCTATTCCTACATGAAATACCATGACTGTTTAATTATGAATAGATAAATATTATTAAATAGATACAAAAACGGATCCAAGCAAAATCGATTTTCTTTTAGTTTTGTGTCTTAGACAAATGTGAAAAAAGGGAAGGGGGTTTTTTTACGCATTTATCAACATTTTATAACGTAGATAAGAACACAAGTAATAGAAATCAATGAATCAAATGCAGAATTAATGGCTTTTCAATGCTATGTGATTAAAAGAAAAGAGAACAAGGTAAAAGTGTGTATCGATTTACACCGAAATATTGATAAAATATAGCAATTTGAGAAAACTTTGTCATTTGAAAGTTATCTTCAAAAAAATAAGCATCAAGAAGAAAATATCTGTATAAAACATAGAAACTTGTCCATGGAAAATATGAATATGAGACTGATAGTACGTATAAGAATTTAAAATAAAAAAACATATAGCCTCAAAATTTTAAAGACGAAAATAATATTATTGAAAATCGCTTTTAGAAAAATATTTCCATTTTTTATTCCTTTAAATTTCTGCCAAAGTCTCTTTATAGTTTCCGTTGACAGTAAAGTGCCATCAATGTTCTTTGTTTCAAAGATTCTATCACGATGAGCTTTAAGTTTTAAAGGAATTTTTTTCAAAATTTACATTATTTAAAGTTTCCACTGATTTTCAAGAAAGAGTATCTATGCTACTTGCTAATCAAATGAAATAGAGCATGGTTGAAAACGATACAGTAATAAACAAAAAAATTAATTTAAGGTTTACATAGCGCGACCATCAGTGTACTCCCGCTCCCGCTCCTAAGAGCGCTCCTGAGAGCGGGAGCGCTCCCTTATAAGGGGAGCCGTTGGGAGCGGGAGCGGGTTAGGGAGTGGCAGGAGCGGAGCCGGAGCGGGTTTTTAAAGAGCGCTCTTCTCATTTTTTTTTTGACTTTGAGAAGGCAGGAAAGTCAAATTTCTTTGAATTATAATTTTTTTAAAGATGTGTTGTTTTATTATTACAGATGTTTTTTTTAAAATTAAGACAAATATCAAAAAATGGAAAAGATGAGCAAAAAAATGAGAAAAATTATTTTAAATGTGTTTAATATTGGTTAGCTGAAATAAAATAAAGTTTACAGTAATATACCAAAAATCAGAAGTTTAAAAAAAAAAGATTTTGCATGTATTTTCAGGGTTTATAGGTTTTTGACCACGGGAAATCCAAAAATGGAGGTTGTATGGAGGATTCTGTTAAATTCTGAAAAAAACATTGTTTACAATATTTCAAAGTTTGTAGGTCTAAATTTTTTAAATTCAATTCCATTAAATAAATTTCGAGGTAATGTTAGTGACGTTACTATTTATTTTTTGGTAAAAAAAATTTTTACATAAAAAAGACAGAGCGGAGCGGGAGCGGTTATTTCAGGAGCGCTTCGAGAGCGCTCTCAAATTTAACGATGATAAAAATTATTATTGTTGGAATTTATTGTAACTTTATTGAAGATAAAATTCAAGATATCGAACGAACGCAAAAATAAAGTTGATCAACAGCAAGCAAAGGTAAAGGAGAGAAAGGATTTGAATGAGCGGAAAAAAGGGCAGAAACAAACTAAACCACCAAAAGTGAAAGAAAGAAAGAAGGAAGATCAAGTGTGAACTCAATTTAAGGGTATATATCTTCTTCTTCTAAAAAAAGAGATAAGTGGAAAAGAAAAAAAAAGTGAAAACAACAAGTGTTAGTTCTTAATTATAAGCCACTCTTTTTCATAAAAGAAGGGCTGAAAAAAGATCTTTGTAAAATTCTTTCAAAGAATTGAAACTGTTTGATTTTCACATCTTTCTATTTTCTATTGAAATTGATGATTAACAAATCAATAATGTTTAATCACCAACAACAAAAAAATATTGCTATCTTTTGCTAACAGGAATTCTGTTTAGGAAAAAAAATTGATTTTAATTAAGATTCAAAAATAAAGCAGAGAGGACTCTGACTGGTACTTCTCACACCCTTAGACAAAAAAAGAAAGAAGTGAATATGGGTCAAATATAAAAAGTTGTTGCAGTTATTTTTTTACTATTTTCTATTTTCTCTTAAAAAAAGACAAAAAAGTGGAAAAAGTATTTACAAATAAAGCATTATTAAAAATTTTATTTCAATTTACAATTTCAGCATTGATCTGCGTTTAATTTGACGAGTTCAAAATAGTTTTTGTTTTTCACGCATTATATCTAGGTACTTTGGTAAAATCCGCATTAGATTTCCTTCGGTTATTTTATAAAAAATAATTGTAATTTTTATCGGTTAACATTTATCCAAAATAATCGTTATTAAATTTTTAAAAAAATCGAGACCCTTGTTTTATCACGTTTTTTATAATATTAAGTTTACCACCAAAAAATTCAACTCTTAGAAAACGGCGACCATCAAAAAAATACACTTTAAGTAAGGAAGAAAAAGAAGTTTCGAAATATTTTCTTTGCGGCCTAAAAAAAGTACAAACGCTTTTCTTCGCAAAAATGCTTAATAGTTTTTTATAGTGTTTGAATATTTGAGTCTGTTTTTAAAAAAATAATGAAATTTTTTATCTAAATGCTAAGCAGATGATATTTTTGTTGTGAAACAAGTAATTTTAAACGTTAACAATATTGACTAGTCAATAACGTTTTTAACGAATTAACAATATTCACGGTAACATATATATCAAATAGCGTTTTTTTAATAAAAATCACTTGAATACGCTATCAGGGATGAAAAAACCAAAGAATGAAAAATTCTATGAGTAAAATAATTCATGTCAGCAAAATCATAGGTTACGGGAAATTAGCGGGAAATTCCCGGGAAGTTAACCGATTTTTCTGATTTCCCGGGAATTTGACAACCCTATACAAGATGCAGTAGTAATAAAACAATAAGTTTTGTTACAATTTCCTCTTTCCGATATCAAATTAATTCGTATTCATTCATAATTATTTATGTGCATAAATTTTTAACTTTTTGCAGCCAAGGTTAAAAAAATTTTGCATTGGTTCATACGTGATTTGTTCCAAAAAATACAGAGAACGAACAATAGCGCTTAATTTGTCGCATGCACAGTGCTTTTTGGCAAAATCTTTAGAAAAAAAACAGTTAAAGATGTAATTTTTTTACTGTTTTTTTTCTAAAGATTTTGTTTCAAAAAAGAAACTTTAAAGAATTATTTTTTTATTATCTTACATTTTAGATGTGTTTTGTAAAAATGCAATATTTAAAGATTATTTTCTTAAAAATGTTTTCTCCATATGCATCATTTGGAGACTTCTCTCAAAAGGAAAAATCAGAATACATATTTTGCATTTTGTAAAATCAAGAAATCTATGGTTTCTGATTATATAAAAATGTTTGTGGACCATATGTGGAATACCTTCGATATAATTTTAACTTTTCTTTCTCTCGTCACCTGAGACGGTATTACCATCTTTTTTCTAAAGATAGTTCACAAAAATGAAAAATGAGCTGTTTCAAAAGAGCTTTTTTTTTTGTTGGACATTCACGTTTTTTAATGACTATATTTTTTCCTATTCTTTCTTTTTTTGGAATGAAAAATTTGTCGTTATTTTTTTATGTTTGAATTTTTTTGGTGATAGTTTTTAAGTTTTAAAAAGTTAGTGTAACAATAACTTTTTGGGTAATCTCTTTTTTACTTGTATCAAACATTTAAACAAAAACTGATTTTTTTCAAAAAGCGAAAAATGAAACCATTATTTATTAAATTGTTAAAACCAAAGCAGTTATATTACGAGTTTATAAGCAAAAAACAATCAAATTAAATGCAACATAAAAGATATATCTCAAATAATCGATGCTAGCAAATATTTATCAAAAAAAACATAACATTGGTAAAAACAAATGTCAGTCAGGAATTAATCCATTTTTAATAAAATTTAAATTCATTTTTGCAAATCATATTCTAAAAAAATCATATTTGCAATAAATATGATTTTCAAAAACATTTCATGTAAAAAATAGCGTAATTAACTTGAATTATCTCCACAACATTTAATGCAACAAACGAAGCACCCACAACAGCATTGAATAAAATCTATGATGCAAAGGCAAAATTCGCATTTGCTTGTTTTTTGTTCGATTTTGGGTTTTTGGATAATTTCTTCCATTTCCATTTGTTTTGTTTGTTTTTTTTTTGTTTCGTTAAATTTACAGCACTTTTGTTGATGAGTTCCAGCTTCCTTCAAAGAATAAACTGTGAGAATGATAAAATAATTAATTTTTTACAAGCTAAACTTTACAAATATGAATGAAGAGTTTAAATACGTGATTATTTAATGAAACTGACAATACAAATTACTATATCAAAAATCCAGATACATCAAAATTTTAAAACAATTTCTTTTTTACAAAAAATTATAACTCAACCATTTTTGTTCGATCAATGGCAAAAAATAGTATTTTTCGAAGGATATTGGTGATTCATTCATTGCCTAAGGAATAAAACCGCATCATCGGATAATCTATCGCGTTTTATTTTATTTGCGATTCAAATCTCAAATAAAATGCGTGTGAGCCTCCATTGTTCCCTTGGTCAATCGTCTCTTCTTTTTCCAAAGCAGAGAGCAAAGTTTGCACAATAAAAAACGATACAAACAAAATACTATTATTATAAAAGAAGAAGAACAAAATAACCTAAATTTATCCCTTTTTAATGTGTTAAATCAAATATGAAAGAATGGTTCCTATTTGACAAGTTTTTAAAAACGAATTTCAACCAAAAGGTGCTTTAAAAAATGTTGGTGGAAAGATAGAAGAAGTATAGAGGATTATTTTTTAAATTTCAGAAATTTTTCGTAACAATCTTCTGTTTGTTTGTTGCAGGTTTTAAACTTTGTACTCCAAAACAGAACCACAAACATCAACAGAAGAATAATAAAATTTATCGATCACATTTAATTTTTTTTTGAGAAGTAAAGATACGTCTAGTAATCCTGTTTCAGGCATTTTGAAATACTTTACTTAATTTTAGAAAATAAATTTTTATGGATAGTAAAAAGATTGGGTTTCATAAAATTTAAAACATTAATTTATAATGTTTCACCGTCTTGTTCAAATTGGTTAATTTTTTTTTGTTTTGAAAAACAAACGTACATCCATTTTTACCTTATTCAAAATGCTGAAAATAGGAAATAACTAAATATTCAGAAAAAATAGTTTTTTTGTTTAATGAAAAATAGTATTTTCAAAGTGCCTTTTTTTCCATCGTTTTCAACGTTTGTTTTTCAAAGATGGCAAGATTTTCTTTTTATAAAAAATATTTCGAAATGTGTTTTTTCTTTAGTTTTTTTTTATATGGGAGAATGCTTTTTTGTGACTTTAATACAGGTTCTAAAAAAAATGTCTCATTTTTTTGACATTTGAATTTTTAAAATATTATATTCATTTGCCTTAATAATATTGATAATATTTATAACTATAAAGAAAAAAAATTTTTTTTGTTTGTAATTAAACAAGACAAAAATATCATAAAAATATTTTCAAAGAATGTGCTCATTTATTATAGAATAGAAAAACAATTTATTGAACGAAACTTTTTAATAATAAATTTTTTGCTGTTACAAATAGCAATGAGAACATATTAAATTTATTAAACAAATAAATGCAACATTAATGAATCACATTAAAAAAACTTATCCTGCACCAAACATTGATAAACCTTCTCCAGAAATGTCAAAACAACTGCTGTTGTAACAAACATTGTTTTATCTTTTTCATTAGAACTTTCTATCTTTTGCATCTTATTCGCAGAATTTTTAAATTAACAAACCTTTCATTTTTTTCAGAGTTTTATTTAAACAGCATTTAGCTATTTCATCATTAAATGAATTGTTTACATTTTAGGCGGATAAATTATAATTTATTTAGCTAATAAATGAATCCATTTTTGGGTAAAAATACTAAAGCTTGTTTTAGTTTCATAGTTTTCCGGAAGTATTTTCGAACTTTAACATTTTTCGCATTTTTGTTTGTCGCAAAAACTTTGTGCTCCAAAATAAGAATACTCGCTGCAACGCACAAAAAATAAAATTTACTGATCACTTTTTACAACACTTTTATAAAAAAAATTCGTTTTCATACCATCTCAAGCATTTATTACTAATGCTCGACTAACTTCAGATTCAAGTGTTTTAAAATTAATGAATTTAATTTTTTGTAAAAAAACAAACTAAAATGTGCTTTTACCAAATTAAAAGTATTGAAAATGAAAAAACAATAAAATTAAATATTCACAAAAAAATAGTTTTTTAAAAAAAGTACTTTGTGTGCGTAAGCGAAAGCCGGCTGGCTGTCTAACCGCGTTTTTTCTTGAGGCGATGCTCTCTAACCACTGCGTCTTTTTTTCAACTACGTTGCAAAGCAAACGTGGACCTTCGTTTTTCAAAGATAGTAAAAGGATGCAATATTTATGTTAATAAAAAAAGTTATTTCTCAATACGTTTTCCTTTTAATTTTTTTATGGAAGATTGCTTCTTTTGTGCTCTTTTTCTTTAAAATGTAACGAAGAAAGTGTCGCCTTTTTGACATTTGAATTTTTAAATATTATATTCAGTTTCATTATTAATATTGATAAATTTATAACTATAAAAACTTTTTTTGATTTGTAATTTAACAATGCAAAACTAGAACCGTAAATGTTAACAATCGTTTCTTATAAAATGGAAAAATCATGCGTTTACAAAAATTTTTAAATAGTAAAAATTGTGCAATCAAAATCTATAATAATCAGTACAGAAAAAGTTTTTACATAAATGTTGCATCATTACTGCAGCACATTAAAAAAAGTTGAGCAATTGCTTGTAATCCCGCACCAAACATTAATAAACCTTCTTCAAAATTGGCACACCAATCAAAGCTGTAACAGTTATTTTTTTCATCTTCATTATTTCCATAAAAATTTTCTATTTTTTCCATTTTATTCGCAGAATTAAAACTAAAAAACGTTTTGGTTTTGGAACAAATTTATTTTGACGAAATAAAAAAAACATGGTTTTATTTAAACAGCATTTATTTATTTAAACGTTAGTAAATTTTATTATAAATTGGAGGCGGATAAATTATAATTCACAAAACAAAGAAACGAATCATTTTTTTAAAGTAAATAAATTTCAAGGATGTTTTGAAAAACACATGACGAATTATTATTTAAAAAGTAAAACAAGTGATTTTTGTTAATACTTATTTTTTAATGTTGACATTAATTTTGTATCAATTTTCACCTCTGATAAAAAAATCTATTTCATTCTTTTTTCAAAAAATTTAAACCATATTTTGCTTAAAATAATATTCAAAGCAACGAAATTCATTGAAAATTTAAAAAAAAATTATTTTTTGTTTTTCATTAAAATGCGAAATTATTCGTTCGAATGCTGAAAAAAAAACAACAAGATTCTGTGCCTGTGAAAAAGAAAAAATGGATGACTGACTCTCTTGCAAAATAAACGTCGTCGAAAAAGACAAAAATGTCAAAGACAAGAAATTTTATCGTTTCAAAATTTGTCTCTCTTTTTCAGACATTTTTGGATTTTTTGCTAATTTTTTGTTTTCATTTTTTCTTCCCCAAAAATTCCATTGGACGTTTTTTTTTGAATATTTAAAAAAATTTGATGAATATAATTTTTTTAGAAAGAAATTTGAGTTTAATCACATAATATTAAATACTATTATTCTATGGCAGGAATAAAATAAGATTTGAACACCGTCAAATAAAAATACAATATTGAATAAAAACATGATTTTAAATGCTAAAAATTGTCATGTTATGAATTTTTTTAATGATTTGACTATAATGCATTTTCGATTATAGTCTTTTTATAGAAAACTGTTAAAAAAAATACAAAAAACAAAAATTTCGTTTTTTAGTAAGATCAGACGTGGGCATGGGGTACATTTTGGTACGGAAATCGGGCACTTTTTCCGTTTCGCCCACACTTTTTTTTTCATTCACAAATTTGCATAAAAATAGTGAGTTTTTACTGCGAATTCAAAAGGGCGGGTGGGCGGGTAGACTGAGCTGTTGTGTTTGTGAATGAAAAAAAAAATGTGTGGGCGAAACGGAAAAAGTACCGGAACTCGTACCCTACCTCGCGCAAAATTTACGATAATTTGTAAAAATGAGTGCAAAGGGTCCCCCTTTGAAAAATAAACAAATTTGACCCAAAAAATTGGTGTACCTTCGTGCCCACGTCTGATTAAGATCTTTGTCATTTTCATTTTTTAAATATTGTTCAAAAACAGCTGTTGGTGATGAAAAAAACACTGATTTTAAAACGAAAAGAAATTGTAATTAAAATATCAAACTTCGAAAATCGAAATTTTGAAAAAAAAATTTAAGTATTCAGATACAAAAAAAGCAACACGAATTTTTCGAAAAAGCTTCGAGTGTTTGTATATTTGATATCGACAAAAAATGTTTTGAAATTTGTTTTTCTTCCTTTTTTAAAGAATATTTTTTACTAAATACTGCAATAAAAGGTCAAAAAACAATTAGTCAAACGTTTTACGGAGAAAAATTTTTGTTGGGAAAAGCAGCTGAGCGATTTATTTCGTCACTTGAGAAAACAAAAACTGTTCCCTTTTTTCCGACGGATTTTTTTGAATTACTTTTTTTACAATTTCCAAAGTGGTTGATTTTGTTTTTTTTGAAGCTTTTATAATATTCAATAATTCTACATTTTTTTACAGAAGAAACATTTGAAATTACTTTATTTGAAATATTTTTTTTCCACAATATAATTATCATTATAATTATATTGAAATAATTGAAATCAATATTGAACAAAAGCCTGTTTTACTGAAAACATTTGTATTTGTTTCTTAAATTTTAATATTTCAAACATAATTATAGATTTAATGAAGGAGGAGCAATTAAAGTTACTGATAAAATAATGGAAAATCTGGATCGTGAAAACATAATTTTTATCAAAAAAAATTGATCGCAGACATCCCTTTTTCCTCAAATATTAAGTTACTTTTGAATTTCGGTTATCATTTTTTTTTAAATAAAAAAAATCAATTATTCGTGAAAAGGGGAAACAATTTTTGCATAAAATAGCGTTTTTTTATATATTTTTGATTATGTCTTCCATTGATAATTCTTCTTATCGTGTGTGAGAGAAAAGTAAAAAATCACACACAAGTTTAATCTCGTAATTTAAAGTAAATTAATCTTTTTGTGAATATCAAATTTTGTAGATTTCGAATTTTGTTTACTTTTATAATGTTGATTCATCTATATCAGAATATTCATTCAGAATTCCAAAAATTATTACTGACATTTTAAATCCTTCATTTTTTTTTATAAATTTCACAAAGAAGAATTTTTAAATATTCAAAAAAGAAACGAAAAAACTGAAAAAGCGAATATTTTAAACCACTCATTTCAACAAACATATTTTTTTGCAAATGAAAAATTGGTGAAAAAAAAACAAAATGTCGGGCACATGTTCCAATGTGGAAATCGTTTTCTTATTTCTATTTCTTTTTTTCATCAATTTCTCATTTACGAAATTTTTTTAAATAATTATGTTGTTTTAATAAGATTTCAAAAATGATTGTTACGATAAAATCAACGTATTGCATATTGAATCATTATTAAAAGAGTAACAAAAGCATCATAACACATAAAATCATTATTTCCTAAATTCAATATTACACAAAAACAAACATTTTCAAAAAAATGTTGCAAAGGCTCTTTATTGTATTTTATTTCGTTTTTTTTGCAAAATGTTTCATCGAATGACTGCATAATTTTTTATTGAGAGACAACATATAGTGTTTTCTCAACGACGTTCAACGTTAGTCGCCAGTTTTTGTCTGTCACTCTTTTTAGGCTTGAAATCTTTTCACCAAAGAAAATAGCGCAAAGTAAAAAAAATTGTAAAAAGCGCATTTTTTTTTATTTCTGTTTGTTGCAAAAAAATATTTTTGCTCTTTTGAATATTTAATAAATGTGTGTTTGCTAATATTAAAATTGAACAAAATATTTCCATATTTATTTTAGAAAACAAACAATAAAAAACGGTTGCGAAAAACTGAAAAAAAAACATTCCAATTAATATCATTAGTACAATAGTAAAATGGCTCAAATTTTTTTATTTCAAATACATAATTTAGAAATTACGTTTCCGAAATTGTATATTTTTTCAAGAGAGCTTTTTATGCTTGCCAAAAACGGAAATGTGGATGTTTGCATAAATAAACGTCAGCCTTTTCACCGTGCCATAAATGTATACCCTGTCTTTATATAATCTTGTAATAAAAAATAAAGGAAGATTCTTATACGTACTATCAGACTTAATGGATAAAGGATATAATTCCTGTCTCATATTTATATTTTCCATGACAGATTTCTATGTTTTATACAGATAATTATTTCTTGTTGCTTGTTTTTTTTGAAGATAACTTTCAAATGACAAAGTTTTCTCAATTTCCTATATTTTATCAATATTTCGGTATAATTCAATACACATTTTTAACTTGTGCTCATTTCTTCTAATCACACAGCGTTGAAAAAGCCATTAATTCTGCATTTAATGCATTCATTTCCATTACATGTGTTTTTATCAGCGTTTTAAAATGTTGATAAATGCATAAAAGAATCCCTTTCTCTTTTTTCGTGTTTGTCTAAGACACAAAAATAAAGAAAAATCGATTTTTGTTTGGATCCGTTTTTGTACCTATTAAATAATAGTTTCATTTTTAAATAGTCATGGTATTTCATGTAGGGCTATTCCCCTGGTATGGAGATGTTTCGTATTACAACGAATTCAAAAAAATAAATTTTAACATTAAAATAAATGAAGGTAATTTTTGTATAATATTATCTATTATTTATGTTTTTTATCATTTTTCGTTCGTATGGGTGAAATCGAAAAAGTCGCAGTAATGTTTGAAGAAATAAAATCGAAAATTAATGGACAACTTGGATATGTATGTATTTGTACATATAGAAATTTTTATGGTAATGAAATAAGGAAAAAATTTATCGAATGCGGTTTAAAAAGTGGATTCAAAAACGTTGAAATTATTAATTTGGATACTGCGTTTTATTTGAATATAATGTCACAAATAAATTACAAACCTTTAAATGGAAATGTTATTTGGATACAAGATTCTGACTATTTTGATGTATGGCAAATAAATAATCAAAAAGCTAAATTTTGTGGTTCTTTTAAAGCAGATCCATCAAAATTGAATGAATTACAAAAAATTGTGGATGAATCAAAATTAAATAAAGGACCTGATGTTGTGCTTTGCAAGACTAAAATCGATGAATCAAATTTGAAAAAAATATCAGACTGTCAATGTTTTTTGTACAGTTATAATTTTTATGATTATTGGTTTTCTAAAGGATGTCTTTTAAAAGCACGAATTACCGCTGGAGATTCAGAACTGACTCATCTTGAAACAACATGTTTTTTATCTCGAAAATTTACCTTAGAAATAGGAAACAATATTATTACATCTTTTGAAGCAAAACAAAAATTACCAATATTTTATACAAAAACAATTCTTAAAAATTCAAGAAACGATACGTTTAAAGTTGTACGTTGTAACAAACAAAAATTATAAAAAATATATTACAATTTTTTAGAATAACACGACTTTTGAACTGCCAGAATATTCTCCATTTTTTTTAATTTTTATAATCGACCAAAATGAAATCTTCTCGGTTACATTTGATGAAAAACCAAATGTTAACGAAGACGAATCGCACTTATCAATAAACAATACATTGGACAAACATAACGATAGTTCAGTATCGAAAACTGTTAAAACACTTTCTTCCTACAGTATTCCAAAAGTTCAAGCTTCATTTTATATTGGAAAAAATGCAATAATTAATGCATCGGACAAACATAACAAAAATTCAGTTTCGAAAACTGTTAAAACACATTCTTTCTACAGTATTCCAAAAGTTGAAGCTCCATTTAATATTGGAAAAAATGCAATTGGAATTGATTTAGGAACTTCGAGATGTTGTG